>JBBPPC010001073.1:0-10883 GCA_038091775.1 Leccinum olivaceopallidum | reverse complement strand
TGGTGAGCACAAACGCCAGGTGGTATGGATGCATACTTAGATTGCCCTTTCAGGGTCTCTGGACGCTGACGATAGATGACATTCAAGTCAACGGAGAAATAGTTCTGACAGATGTAAACGCCATCGTCGACACTGGTTGCCACTTCATTATTGGTGATGCGCAGCGAGTTTTGGCCGTGCACCAGGCGGCTGGCGGTGGGTCATTCGAGGGCGGGGGTGGTTTTTACACCTGTGAGTTTCGATCAGTTTTGGTATTTTTGATTGACCCCCTGTAGTCCCATGCCGGTCTTTTCCCTCCATGACTTTCACCATTGGTGGAAGGCCGTTTTTCATGCCTGCCTCGGACCTCAACAAGGGATGGGTTGCGTTGGGGTCACAAAGTTGCTTTAGCGGAGTTGCAGCTGTGGAGAACTTGTATTCTGGTAAGATTCTTCCGATCGTCATTTCCTCTTCCCATGTTGACCGGTGAACCCGACTAGGATTCTGGTCGATCGGGACCATCTTCCTCCAGCAGTTCTATACCGTGTTTGATTTCAACAGCGCGTCGCCACGAGTTGGATTCGCAGAGCTTATGCCTTTATACTAGTTTTATTTGCACATGAGTTTCTGATTGTAGAGTCACGACCTGCCACCACCCTACCATTCTGGATCATTATACTCGTCCCCTTCCGATGAGTGGTCGCAAATGTGTGACCCCAATGATGAATAGCAAAAGGTCACCTTCGCAGTCCCTACAATACATCGTAGCCGCACAGTCCCTGAAAATCTTGGCTAGGCAATCATGGGTACTACATGCGTACCTGAAGGCCACGACGACGGCGGTGGAAATGGCAACGATGTGCGCTACGCGTCCACATGCACCCCCGACGACGGTCTGTTTCCCCAGGGCCCAGCTTGTTGTCATTATACTCCTTCATGACAGGAAGGACTACTAATAGCCATAGATTCAGGGAAGTGTCTCAGTTTGTGATGCCGAATCTGGTGCACCCGGAAGAAGTACCCGACCAAGAGAATATCCAGTGTCGTAAATTCTATACAATGGCCGTCATTCACTCCTGGAAGGCGGGATGCTTGTACACGTGCCAGTTATGCCATAGGTATAAAGTTCTGGTCGATGGTGGTGCTCTCTATAAATCTTTCCCAGAACCTCAAAGAGAGCGCAAGTATATCACCACAGATACGCATCGGTGGGAATCCGTGGGATGGCTGTGGTCTGCCTTGAAATTGGGAAGGTCTTGGAAAGCTTGGATGATTACACAGGCGCATTGAGTATGGCCGAAGCTGCATGCCAGTGGGCAGCTCTTGGGCCAGATATCATCTCCCTATCACCCCGGTGACATGCATACCTCAAGTTGGGAATTGTGGCTGAAGGAATGTAAACATTGCGATCATAGGAATAACACTCGACACTAGCGATAGACCGAAAAAAGGCATTGCGAAGTGGGTCAGGATTCTTGCATATGAACCCGGGGTCGAAAAATGAGAAAACTTATTCCCATCACTGTGCATTTGTAGCGTGACGATCTGGTAAGATTTAGATGGAATATGTGCTGACCTACCGAGCCTGCAAGCATCAGGCATGGAAGAATATGACGATCCAAAGAGGGACATGGGATGTGTGATAGATGACTTTGAAGCGCCGTACCTGACAAGATCATAGACCATGGTGAATGTGAATTACTAGGGTGATTGGCTTGATTCCCTCTTACCACCAGAGCGCCACACAACCAAGTGGACAAAACATATACTACCCCATTCGCGTCGTTTATAGGAATATCAACCATGTGTTTCTCGAATGGCCACCCGGGTAGTTACGATGGTCGATGAACGTCATCTGGTTATACACTGCGAGAGTGGTCAGGAATGAAGTTCCGAGGAGGAAAGAGACGGTCATAAAGATGAGCAGAGGTAAGCGTTTCTTGAACTGAACATGACTTTTTCCATGGATGAGATGATAGAAAGACTAGAAGTAGAGAGAGACCGTAACGTCATATGTGATGACACTGATGACGAAACCCTGAAACCACCACCTCAAGAAGAAGAGTATCTGGGAGTCTTCATCTGGAACCCGATTCAAATCGTAGGGAATGTCGGTGGGTGGGCGGCCGGGGATGGTCAGCGAATGAGATGCACATTTCAAGACCCCGGTGTATCTTGTAATAAACGCACGGTAGACGAAACCCGTGCGCCAGTGGCAAGCTTCTTCCTGTACACAACGCCACTCACTACCCAAGCGCGCAGATTTAGACTCGCATTGTCGCCATTTCCAGGAGACTAGCGAGTCGAAGGAGTACTTACCACCTGGCATGGCTGATGGCACTCGTGAGAATAGGACAGAATCGTGCCTGATTCAGAGGCTGTCCCAATTGGTGGAAGATGGTTGGCGACTCGCCGGAGAAGGTGGACGGCGATTCACATTTGCGCTTCCAAACTCGAAGACGAACGGTAGCATGCTACAGAGGACGACGAGATGAGTAGACAGGTGGCAGCGTGGTGAAGGAGCCGGTCGATCTGCAACTTACAGATCCCGTGGGGGACGACGTGACTATACCACCATTCCGAGTCAGACTCGCAATGCTGTGGGTCCTCGGCCTCAAGCTTTGGCCTCACAGATGTGGCTGCGGGACTCCCGCTAAGCTCGAAGCAATGGCCTCAAACTTCTGCGCTCCAACCGGCGACGCGGCAAAGCTGTCCAAACAGACCCGGGATATACTTCAAGTTGAGTATGTATATGAGCCAAAGACCTGCCACGCGGGGGGTTCAACTCGAAAGCCGCGCTTTGTCCTCACCTTTAGTAGCACTGCCAGGATGTCTCAATCCGACTCCGAGGACTCGACGCAGTTTCGAGCCATTCTCGCCAATATCACAATACCCTCCCAGGGAACAACAAGATGAGTATGTACTAGTCATCGTCCCACTAAGCCTGCCTTTTTCTACCCCTTGTTGGTCATTACTGACCTCCACGTGCAGGCCCAAGTGATGGGTCGAAGACCAAACATCTCGCACATACAACCTATTCAACCGTAATCCTTCCTTTGAGCAACACGTTCCACGGACATGTTTACTGGTGGATCAAGTCCATACGGGCAGTCACAAAGCACACCCGAGACTTGTCTTCTGTCGCTGCGTCCCAAGAAATCAATCACTGGCTGAGCTGGAAAAGAGCCTTGGAGAGTAGCGGGCCCACTGGCAACGGTGCTCGTGGGTACGGTCGATTTCTACACCCACCTGTTCTCGCTGACGTGGAAATGTGATTATGTGACGTAACGAAACGCTAACATAGCCAAAATTTTGCACTGATCGAAACAAAGAGGGAGATGGCACCACCGACTCACCACCCTTCTGCCATCGCCAGCTCCGCCTTGTACTGGAGGCAAACTTGGTGACATGCACCATCAAGAGTTACAGTGCTCTCGGTCAAATCCGACTTGTGAGTCCAGACTCTTTCGCTAAAATATTCATCCATACCTGTTTCGATGATCCGAATGTGCTTCATCAGTTTGATTTTTATCCGGTTAGTTCCTAGACGTTATGCCATCCCGACATTTATTTAAGTCGGGCGTACGTACTTGATGGTATTTGTGCTACCCAATGCTCTTCAAAGTGATCACGACCATCGCCGTCACAGTGCCTGTTTTCGTTCTGGCCGCCCAAACACCTGATGGTATAGCCATACCACTCACGAAACGCTCTGATACCGACGCGCGCGAATTTCATATTACATCACATAACGCGTAAATCGACCTGTGATGTCCTCAGGTATCGTTTTTGCTCACACGTTTTTAGCAAGATCATCCGTGGGCCAAGTAGCATGGATGGTTCCGATAGGAACGAGGGAACGCCGCATCCTTCCGCTGTGAAACGGGTCGGGTACGGAGCCGGCGTTGATTTGAAACCATACATGGATAGAATGTGGTATGGGACCCTTTCGATCGGCACTCCTCCCAGGTACTTCACTGGCAGGTTTTCCCGTACATTCGTGACCCACTCACTCTAACCACCACCTCAGTCCAGTTCAGCACCGGTTCTAGGTAAGTGTTTTCGATCAGTACCATCCACTCTTTGTCTTATTCGACCCAGCGATCTCTTTGTTCCAGCCTCAACCGGTGATCAGAACTGCAGAAGCCACCATAACCTCTGGGATCTCACACCGTCCCAGCGTGACATCACGAACTCGGACCTCAATATAGGTTTTACGGCAGAATTTTCAAATGGTTGGGTTGTCCGTGGTAAACAATTCGAGAACAATGTAACCATTGCTGGTTTCACCGTATGTTTTTACTGTTTGCAAACATCATCACTGCCAACCGATGAATAGGCAGACATTCAGACCATCGGTGCCGCAACAATATATTCTTCAAATATGGCAGTATCTCAGTTTCCTCCAGATGGTATATTGGGATTGGCCTTCCCGTCTTCGTCAGTACTTCATGGCCAGAGCCCTCTGCTTCACACGCTCTTCAATGAAGGAAAGCTGTCTCAACCAATCTTTTCACTCAGGCTCACCTCTTCTGGAGGCGAGCTGTACGTCGGTGGAACGAATGAGGCGCTTTACATGCCTATCACCCTCGTCTTTACCCCTGTAAGAAATCCGGAGATGGTGAGCACAAATGCCAGGTGGTATGGATGCATACTTAGATTGCCCTTTCAGGGTCTCTGGGCGCTGATGATAGATAACATTCAAGTCAACGGAGAAATAGTTCTGACAGATGTAACCGCCATCGTCGACACTGGTTGCCACTTCATCATTGGTGATCCGAAGCGTGTTTTGGCCGTGCACAAGGCGGCTGGCGGTGGTTCATACGAGGGCGGGGGTGGTTTTTACACCTGTGAGTTTCGATCGATTTTGGTATTGTTGATTGACCCCCTGTAGTCCCATGCCAGTCTTTTCCCTCCATGACTTTCACCATTGGTGGAAGGCCGTTTTTCATGCCTGCCACGGACCTCAACGAGGGATGGGTTGCGTTTGAGTCGCATGATTGCTTTAGCGGAATTGCGGCTGTGGAGAACTTGTTCTCTGGTGAGATTATTCCGATCGACATTTCCTCTTCCCATATTGACCGGTGAACCCCACTAGGATTCTGGTCGATCGGGACCATCTTCCTCCAGCAGTTCTATACTGTGTTTGATTTCAACAGCGTGTTACCACGAGTTGGATTCGCAGAGCTTGCACATGGGTTATGATTGTAGAGTCACGACCTGCCACCACCTTACCATTCTGTATCATTATACTCGTCCCCTTCCGATGAGTGGTCGCAAATGTGTGACCCCGATGATGGATAGCAAAAGGTCACCTCGCAATCCCTACAATACCTCGTAGCCGCACAGTCCCTGAAAATCTTGGCTAGGCAATCATGGATACCAAATACTAACTCAACATATTCCTATATGCGTACCTGAAGGCCACGACGACGGCGGTGGAAATGGCAACGATGTGCGCTACGCGTCCACATCCACCCCCGACGACGGTCTGTTTCCCCAGGGCCCAGCTTGTTGTCATTGTACTCCTTTCATGACAGGAAGGACTACTAAGAGCCATAGATTCAGGGAAGTGTCTAGGTTTGTGATGCCGAATCTGGTGCACCCGGAAGAAGTACCCGACCGAGAGAATATCCGGTGTCGTAAATTCTATACAATGGCCGTCATTCACTGCTGGAAGGCGGGATGCTGGCACACGTGCCAGTTATGCCATAGGTATAAAGTTCTGGTCGATGGTGGTGCTCTCTATAAATCTTTCCCAGAACCTCAAAGAGAGAGCAAGTATTGTACCACAGATACGCATCGGTGTTGAACTGAAAATGACTTTTGCCATGGATGAGATGATAGAAAAACTAGAAGTAGAGAGAGACCGTAACGCTATATGTGATGACACCTCATGACGACACCTTGAAACCACCACCTCAAGAAGAAGAGCGTCTGGGAGTCCTCATCTTGAACCCTATTTAAATCGGAGGGAATGTCGTTGGGTGGGCGGCCGGGGATGGTCAGCGAATGAGATGCAAATTTCAAGACACCGGTATATCTTGTAATAAACGCACGGTAGACGAAACCCGTGCGCCAGTGGCAAGCTTCTTCCTGTACCGTAACAGCGCCACTCACTACCCAAGCGCGCAGATTTAGACTCGCATTGTTGTCATTACCAGGAGACTAGCGAGTCGAAGAACTTGTACTACATACTTACCTCCTGGCTGGTGGCACTCGGCGTGAGAATAGGACAGAAGCGTTCCTGAATCCTGGGACCGTCCCAAGTGGTGGATTGAAGATGGTTGGCGACTCGCCGGAGAAGGTGGACGATTCACATTTGCACTTCCAAACTCGAAGACGAACGGTAGCAGGCTGCAGAGGACGACAAGATGAGTAGACAGGTGGCAGAGTGGTGAAGGAGCCGCAGGCGTCGGTTGCGTCGCCGGTCAATCTGCAGCTTACAGATCCCGTGGGGGACGACGTGACTATACCACCATTCAGACTCGCAGTGCTATGGGTCCTCGGCCTCAAGCTTAGGCCTCACAGATGTGGCTGCGGGACTCCCGCTAAGCTCGAAGCAATGGCCTCAAACTTCTGCGCTCCAACCGGCGACGCGGCAAAGCAGTGTCCAACTTGACAGACCCGGGATACTTATATGAGCCAAAGACCTGCCACGCGGGGGGTTCAACTCGAAACCCGCACTTTGTCCTCACCTTTAGTAGCACTGCCAGGATGTCTCAGTCCGACTCCGAGGACTCGACGCAGTTTCGAGCCATTCTCGCCAATATCACCCTACCCTCCCAGGGCGTCCCTACCCTCCCATCCTTGTCCGAGCTCGCTAATCGTGCCTTCATGCTTGCCAATCAACACGCTGGTTACGACCCAAACAACCTTCCTTCGTGGGTCAAAAATCGTCAAGCAAGGATTTTATACCACATAGCAGATGGCGATGTGAAACCATCCCCGGTCAAAGTCGTCTTGCTCCAGGACATACCTTCAATGGCACCACTAGGAATTGAAGAAGTGGTCGTCGACTTTCAGAAAATGTCAGTAGAATGCAAGGATCGGCCCAATGTTCCCATCAAAGCGGAGGAGATCAAGAATACTCAAGAAGAGGTCAAGGCATTTCTGCGAAAATTGCTGGCGTCTACTTGGAAGGTGGGTGATGCTCCCTTTTCTCCCTCGAGTTAATCCTGACGAATGTATGTGTACATTAGGACTTTATAGAACGTCTTAATCACAATGGACTTTTTCCTGACCAGGTACACATAGAATTTAACTGCCTCGACAAACCATGTCCACTGTGCGGGAGACGAACAGCTTCATGCACCTCGTGTCAAGCCTTCATGTGTCACAACACTCATTGTCCCGCTTCTCGACTTCTTCCCTTCCAATCATGCTTCCATCATGAGCATGTTTCCGTATGTCTACCTTGCTTGCAAAATGCGCAGTTCGTCCCATCGCTTGGCCAATGTCCTGATTGCAATCTCTGGTTTTGTCGCGACGAACTGGCCTGGTGCCAAGGCCGACCCAAAGATATGTCATACAAGTACCGGTCCCCGATGAATGGCTTTCGTGGATTGTCAGATAGCGACAGAGCACACGCTGCCAAGCCAATGCTGTGTTCGGACTGCATCGAGGGCCGAGGTGGGCCTGCCGATGGGTGCGCCGACGACTCCTGTTGGTCGAGGGAAGGAGAAATTAAAAGCTCGATCATCTGCGAATCGTGCTCACCCGAAGGTGGCCTCTCGTGCACCTGCGGGTGGTGTTGGGTCTGCGATGACTGCAAGAAGGAGGAGCTGATGGCACCCAGTCTCAGGGACTGCCCGCGCTGCAAACGGGTGTATTGCTGCGACGACTGCACATACCTCCACATTTGCTGGGAGTGTGATCTGACATTGCTGTGCGACGATTGTGCGGAAGAAGATTGGTGTTCGTTCGCGCCAGGACCGTTGGCGGGCACGATGACCAAACCCGAGTCGGAGGAAGGGTTGGAGCCTGTGGACGGGTGTCATACCATTGGTTGTAAGGCCAAATTTTGCGGAGTATGCGTGGAAAAGAGGAAGTGTGAGGGCTGCAAGTGGTCGTTTTGCAGTCCATGCATGAAGTTGAAGTTGTGCGACTCCTGCTACGATTCACGAATTCGCACATAGTTTGTTCGGCCATGAGGTTGTTACAGTAGTTTGGAGTCAGATTGAGAAACCGGCCATCTCCAATTTATCTGGCTGGTAGATGATCCAGTCCTGTGGCTTCAAAAACTTGATGACGTTCTTGACTTTCGGTGTTACAGTAAATGGTCCGGAAAGAAGCGTTAGCCTCATGGTTTCAAAGAAAGGCTTCACAGCCACTCGGAATACAATGTCACCTCAATCCAACTCGGAGTCACCATTTAGTGCTATTCTCGCCAATATAGGCAGTCCCTCCCTCACAGCGCCCACGCTTCCGTGCTTGGCCGAGCTTACTGATCGTGCTTTCGTGCTTGCTGATCAGCAAGCTGGCAACGACCCGGACGGCGTTGCATCGTGGGTCAAAAATCGTCAGGCCAAGATTCTATATCTCGCAGAAAATGTGGATGTGGAACCACTCCCAGTCAAAGTTGTGTTGCACCAGGACGCGTCTTCAGGGACACAGGGAAGCCAGCAGGTGGTCGTTGACTTTCAAAAAGTGATGGTAGAATGCGAGGGTCAGCCCAATCTTCCCATAAACGTGGATGAGAGAGAGATCGGGAAGGTCGAAGAAGAAGTTAGAACATTTTTGCGTAACTCCCTGGAGACCCTGAGAGTATCACAGGAACCAGATCCTATCATTAGCAGAGTCTATGCCAGTGATGTCAATTCAGCCTGGCGGGCAAGTGATGGTGTCTTTTTTCCCGTGCCGAGTATCTGACGGACCCTAATAGGACTTTTTGAGACGTCTCACATATAACGGACATCTTCCTATTCAAACATACATCGACCTTGAGCTTGATCCTCCTTCCACCCCCACATCGTGTCCATCATGCGGGAGGCTGACGGTGTTGTGCACTCGGTGCGGTGCCTTCATCTGCCTGAACACAGATTGTCCCGCTTCTCGACTCGTTCCATTTCGGTCATGCTACACCCATGACAACGTTGCCACATGTGTGCCTTGCCTGCAAATGATGCCCCCACGATACATCCCATCGCTTGGCGAATGTCCCGATTGTAATATCTGGTTCTGTATCAATGAACTGGTATGGTGCCTCGGCCGAACCAAGGACAATTCGCCAGACGGAGCCCGAGAGCACGCAGCCAAGCCGGTCGGGTGTTCCAACTGCAGCAAGGGTCAAGGTCAGCCTGGAAATAAATGCGCCAACACAATGTGTTGGTCACAAAAAACATATTTGGGCGGAGTCCGAGTCTGCGAATCGTGCTCACCCGCGGGTGGGGTATCATGCACATGCGAGCGGTCTTGGATCTGCGACAACTGCATGGAACTCTCAGTGGAGTGGTGCTCAGTCAAGGAGTGCCCGCGATGCAAGCGGTGGTTTTGCAGCGACGGATGTGATTACATCGCATGGTGTGGCACGTGCGGTCAGTCGACAGCGTGCGACGACTGCTTGGAAGAAGATTGGAGATCATTCGCGCCGGGATCGCCGGTGTCGGATGGGACGTCCGAGCCCCAGTCGATGGAGGGAGTCGATTTGGAGTTCATATGTACTACCAATGGTTGTCTGACCAGGTTTTGCTGGAAATGCGGGCCTGAGAAGGAGTGTAAGAGCTGCTTGATGCCGTTTTGCGGTATGTGTATAAAGAGAATTTGCGATTCCTGCGAAGAGGAACGCAATTGGGATACATGATACATGATGATAGCTGGTGCCCATAATCAGAACACGTACAAAATAATTTGTTATCTCGCTTTTTTCGCAGTCCTATCGCGG
This sequence comes from Leccinum olivaceopallidum, assembly GCA_038091775.1. Lineage (NCBI taxonomy): Eukaryota > Fungi > Basidiomycota > Agaricomycetes > Boletales > Boletaceae > Leccinum > Leccinum olivaceopallidum. The sequence continues at coordinate 1,021 of JBBPPC010001073.1, read as the reverse complement.
TGCCTCGAAGTGCAGTGAGTGCAAGTAGTGAGTGTGATGTACAGAGGGTGACCTAGACTGGTGACCGTCGTGCGTGCATCTCATCGAGCTTCTCCAAGCACTCCAACACCGAGCCGAGCGCGATCAAGCCAAAGGGATGGGCTCTTGATCACTTCTTTAAAGTTGCCGAGGGAGTCGCGGATAGTCTAACCAGCGCTTTTCCGGGTGTTAAAAGGGGCTGAAATACCACACTGCGTGCTTCCTCGACGACGACGAGTACCCCAAGAATTCGAACCGTCTGCCCGCGAGGTCGAATCCTTGTTTCAACAGCGTGCCCACGCGTTTCTAGATAAAATATTCACCGTCAAAGTCCCGCTCCCAACGATATTGAAGGTGATCTTTGTCGCGAAAGTCAACGCGAAGGAACTGATCTTCATAACCCTCCTATTCACGTTGACGCTGTTGAGCTGAATGATGGCGCATGATGTCACCTACTGTACCTTTGTGAGAGCGAAGGAGGTCTTCTATCCGTGGGCGAAGTTTCTCTAGTTCGGCGGTGCTTGCGATGCCGTTGTTGTTGTTCAAAAGAGCTGTAATCTGAAACCCAATACGCCAGTTCGAAGCACAATCAATGAATTGCATCCATTTATCGATCCGGAAGAGTCTCTTGCAGCTGAAGAATTTCTGGCGTCCATTGACGTGTATTGTCGCTTCCTAGCAGCTCTGGTGGACGTAGCAATGAAGTTTGACAACAATACTCAAACTTCTTCAGAATATCCAGAAAGCCATCGTCGGAATCATCACAGAGCTCGATACGCAGTTGATGGGCATAGGAGGCAACGGCTTGATGGCCTGCCCTTTTCTTGGAAAGTAGGTCAAAGTAGACATCTACACATCTTTGTAAGAGATGACCCAACCAAGACAAGACCACATAAAGGATTTGCGACGTCTCGACTCTCGTCCCATAGCAAAATCACTGATATGCAAAGAAGGCTCTCACTCAGCCATGTCAATCCTTACTTGAACTCGAAGAGAATTACGC
>JBBPPC010001072.1:0-10890 GCA_038091775.1 Leccinum olivaceopallidum | reverse complement strand
CGTCAGCACTAGCAACATTCGCAGAGAACGGGTACATCTCCAGAGTAGTCGATGGTGCGGAATAGGCGGGCTCGACGTAGGTCTCGGAACGCAGGTAGTCTGGATGATTTGAATCGACATCGTCTTCGATAGAAATAGAAGACAAAGGACCCTCGGCAGATGATCCATTGTCCATCATCGGCCGTTTTTGCAAGCTCTTGGAACCTGTAATATAAGATGGACCAGCGCTGGGTGGTTCATCGTCTTCGTCGTCGCTCTGATGTATGCTCGAGGTGTCGTTGGAGTCTTCCTCTTCGTCGTCCTCTTCATCTGAATCCCCAAGCGTCGCATTCTCGTGATCCGCTTCAGAATTAGCGTTACTACGACCATATATAGACAGCGAAGGCATGTGTCGTAGGGGTATGTTTTGTCTTGGTACAGGGTCTGGTCTAGCAGGCGGTAGTGGCAATGGAGGCAAATTGAGTAAAGGCATGGGCTGTCTTGTGACTATCGATGGTGATAACCTGAGACCACGTTCCGTGGTGACACGAAATGGGGGCGGCAAAGGAGCAGTATGGCGAGGCAACAAAGGTGGGCGCTTGTGGACAGTTTTCGAAATGAAATCCTCCGTGGTAAGAGTCCTGGAAAGCATACCCTGTTCAGAAGAGGTCGAAGTTGCCTGATCAGTTAGCGAAGCTGTTGGGGTGAATTTATGGAAGAGGCCACTCTCCGGAGGTCGCGGAGTGACATCATCCGGCGTGTCTTGCACACCTTGGTCGTCAGGCTGCGGTTCGGGGGAGGTGCTAATCTGGGGAGGAATCTCAGGACTCGATGTGGGAGAACGCGGAGGCTGTACAACAACAGCATCCAATGACGCGTTGGAGAGCATGAACAATGGGGCCGGGGCGAGTACGTTTCCGGAACAATCATGAATGAGGCATTTGTTACTCAGACCAGACTGATCACGAAGGAACAGCGGAGCGGGTCCGTGGCCTGCAAAGGTCGAATGAAAGGGCGTAGTGCCCAAAGAATCCCAGGTGGAGTGGCGTCTGGGTCGTAAATGGGGCGAATTGCTGCTCGCGGAGGCGGCTTGAGACGAGTCATCGGTGTCCATAGGATTAGAGGCGTCTTCTGCCCTAAACCCGATGAGGCGCGACAGGTCTGGTTTGCGGAAGATGTCCAAGGAGGAGTGTGCACGCCGAAAGTCTTGGGTAGGTATGGTGACAGGGGACACGGCGTCTCCCCGTCTCTTGGGAGTTCCTCGCGGACGCAGGGCGAGTTTCTTGAAAAAGTAAAGTGCCCGGGCCTTACCGAGGACGAGCCAAGTGAGCAGGCCAATTTGGAACCAGACGGGTACGGGCATACCTGGAAAGGCGACGAACGTACTGAGGTGTGGTCTGAAGGCGGTTGGTTCATTGTGGCGGTCAACATGAAAGAAAAAAGGCAAGGAGAACTGAGCGCTATCTGACTCAGAGGGCGGGCACGTTTTCTAGGAGCCGAAAGCAGTGGTTTTTTTTAGTCAACTTCCTTGCAGCTGTGACTCGGTTGAACGATACAGCTGTCAGCGATAAGGAGGAGAGATGGAGTCTGATTCGGACAGCGCGCAGACAGGCAGAAGATGGGGGCCAGGGACGGTGCGGACCTAAGAAACAAGCCTGGGGACTCGAAGTTGGACCACCAGTTATAATCGTGCTAAACTTGTAACATAGGGTCATTTCTCGTTATGTCCATTGGCCCATCCGTGGTAAACCACACTCGCAAAACTTTTTCAACAACCGTCAACCTCGCAGAACCTTCACGAATGCGACTGGATGAGCGTCCAACTTACAAAGAAGATAACAGATGGGAGAGACCGACAACCCCGAAAAAACGAGCATTACTAAATCGCCGCCGCTGCCACCAGCTGAGCGAGACGGCGTGACGTCACACATATGACACGCCCCTCATACATTGCTTGGCTAAGCGAGATGGCCTCCCTCTCCATCGAAATCGGCCGATCCCATTTCCGCATGGCTATACCGCCGTGCGACTGGTCTGCTGACCCGCCTGCGTGTGCACTTCTGCGCCAGCATCATATCGAAGACTCCGAGAAAGCTTCTCCGGTCATTCGGGAACTCGTTCAAGCGGACTCCGGAGAGTTACGAAATGCAGGAAATAGATACGGACATGAGGCGCTCGCCGTACGGACGTTGACGCGGCATCGTCGTGACTAGTACTGTGGTGAGAGCTATGGCTCTCTGGAATTCTCCCACGACTAGGCCGAATGAATGGATCGCGTGTAAATGCTCCCTGGGGTGGGATTCTTTGAGCTACGGGGTATTGGTCCATCCAGAAATCAACCAAAAGGAGCAATGTACGCGCACCCACGCCGGTCTCCAATCAAACGGCTTCAGGCTGGGAGGTAAAACACGGGCCGCCGATTACAAACGCGGTCTTGGCGGTTCAATCACTGCGGAGAAAAATCGGCCAATAGGATGGTGTTTAACTGACCACTGAGACTAATCAGATTCGGGATATGTGCAAACCGTTGCACGTTCATTGATGCGGCAGTCGTCTCGCGCTGTCAAGGGCTGGGTGGGTTGGAATCGCTTGGGATCCTAGTACATCGAAGATTTTAAATCCTGTGACCAGTTGTCCCAATCATCATCATATCACGTGGTAAGGGGAGCCAAGCGGAGAAGATTTGTCAAGGTACTGGGTGCTCGTCATCTGGACCATGTGCTCGACAATGTCGTCCTCGTCCGACTTTTTGAGCAGGTTGTGAGTTGGCAGAAGACCAAGTAGATTTGATACCCCACATATAAGCGTTCCACACGTCCACGAGATTATTTGAGTGCGATTCCATTGTCACCACCTGCAGGAGACAGGAAGGGTTATTCACGTCCATGGGGAATTTGAGCTGAATCTGATAATCCGTATGCCGAGGAGTTCGGAGCAAAGTTACCAAGATAAAGGTGTCGGCACAGATGGCACGCTGAAGGGCATTAGTCTCCGCGACCGCGGATGAGAGGATAATAAGGGATATTAACGGGCAAGATATCGTTGCTTGCCAACGTGCAGATTTTTTTTTTTCATATTCACATAGGCACGTCTAGATAGAACCTATAGGGCAAACGAGGCGCCAAACAAGTTGCGCGGTCAATGAACCAAGCCAGTCGGCGAGACCGTCGCTCGGAACCAAAACCGTGTCATATATGTAGCGAATTCACCAGCGGTCGGCATCGGTCGGGTGTTTGAATAAATGAAGAGTGGTACCCAAAGCACCGGTGCAATTAATTTTTTGCATACGTGATGTCTAGAACGGAAGCTTTCCGCTTGAAGTCTTGGACGGTTTGAGCGGGTTTGGTCGTCTCCTCTTGTAATGCTACGCAAGGGGAACGGTAAGGACGCCGAGCAAACACACAGGTTACGCGATGAAAGAAGGACTCACCTGCTTGTAGCGCTGTATACGTTTCGGCATGTCACGCATGAGGATGCTCCGCTTCAACGCCCTCTTCTCTGCCACTCGTTCCCACTTGTGGCCCTTAAACATACGCTTCTTGCCCGCGTAGAGCCTGTTTCCAGTCTCCGCACCAGCCACCTTGCGTTCCTTCACTTCGCCAATCCACTCGATAGGCTGAACCCATCGCTCCTCCGAAGCAGAACACACCGCGTCCGTCTCAGTCTGAACTTGACACTCGGCCCCCGCTTGTGGTATTTTAGACACCGGCTGAGCCTTGGAAAAGGAAATAGCGGCGAGGTGTGTCGCAGACGTCTTTGGTGAAGACGGAAGCAGCGCCAGGGTACCTGACGTGCGGGCTTTCTTGATGAGGTCCGCTTGCTGGCGCAAGGAGTACTTTGGCGGAGCCCATCGACCCGTCTGCGGGTTCTTGCTTGGAATGAACGGGTTCGTCCGTTTCGGGTGGTTGTTCGTTGACGATTCTGACGCAGTGGGAGTTGGTTGCGAAAAGTCGAACTTGGTAGGGTCAAAAGGAGTAACAGCCGGCTTGGGAACGAGGGCAGGAGGCGGGGCCCTTGCAAGCTCCCGAAGCCTGAAGTGCTTGATGGCTTTTGTGGCCATAAGAAGAGGAAAATTAGAGTAATTTGTAATTTGAAAAGTAAGACGAAGAGGTCATCGTCGTTGGGTTAGGGTTATGTATTACGTAATATGTATATCACGAAACGGTCCGAGACTCCGAGTGGCGGTTTTTGAAAACGATCACTCTGACTCGGACGCTACCCTCATGTGTACAGCAAGTACGAAAATTCTGGCCGGCATAACATGTCACCCGGGCTGATGGCGGTGAATCAAATTTTCGTCAGCCAAATGGCTCCTTTGAATTTATTTCGTTCCGGAGGTACCAGGGAGAAACGTTTAGCCCACTTTGAGTGATCATTGGTTGACTGCGATCCTGATCGTCTTCCCTCAGACACGTTCCTCAATGCGAGCGGCGACAAACAAAGCCAACGGGAGCTGTAAACTTGAACCGCGCTTACAGGTAGTTCAAACGTTCACCGGTGCACCCGGGCCGTCGACCACATTCAGCCTCGCCGCATGACTCATTGCAAACTCAAACTTCCCAGTGGCTTCCACGATGAATGCCTGGATCTCGATCATGTTGTCAGTGGTAGGACGTTGTCTATCTTTTTAGTATCCTGTGCATACAGCCGGAAAAAAAGGTAGCGTACGCAAAACTCCACCCCAAGCACTGCCTATGAATGACATCCTTTACTATGACAGAGCGGAATTACTTACTCAAAAGATTGAGTCGATAAAGATAGGTTTCTTTCTGCTCACCACGGCAAGCAACCATCGGTCAAGGTTGAATATGCATCGTCGCCCCAGAACTCCTCTGCATCGCCGTTGGGACCTCAGGACCTTCAAGTAATAGAATACAAACATGTGGAAGGAGGCTAATTGGTTGTAAAGCGCGATCTAAACCACTATCCGTGTCTCTTTCAGAACGACAACTTCATCGATCATTTCGCCCGTTTTTGTGGTAACTCTACCTGTTATACCGTTTGACGAATGATACTGAAATGCGACATTGCTGTTGTGCTAGGTCGCATCCGGCTGAGCGCCCATATTCCTCCAGATCTTGGAGCATATGCGCAAGCACTCCTTCATTTCCATCTCAGACACCCATTCCCTACGTTCATCCCAGTGGCGTTCTATTCGTTACGCGACATACCTCCTGATCATGACATTCGTTTGTTCCGCATTACCACTTGATGTAGATTGACCCGCTGAGCTGCAGGCAGGCACTGTTAGGGAGAATGGTATCATTATACCAACGCCACTCCCGTTAACATCGGAGTGCGTCAAACGGCAATGTTGGTCGTTCTTGATAGAGGATGCCCTGGGCTGGTCGCAACGTCTTGCGTGGCAGCAGCAAGGTGAGTGGTGTTTCACTTGACTAATGATATCTTGAGTGTACACACTAAATCATCCACTTTCACTGGCACAGATGATACATCCAGTTCTTCAGAACTCGTTCTCACAACGAGTCAGTGCCGTCGTTTAAAAGACCTGCGAACTACGCAGAAGAGTCACGGTGCATTATCCGCATCTGTATGTCGTCAAAGAGGATGGCAAACCACCGTTGCGATTGTGGGGACTCATGTGTTCTCTTATAAGGTGGGTAATGAGACCATGGAGGGAGCCTCATTGTTGTCACTCTCGTCACGACGGTGAAAAGGGGACCCCATGGATCCTGTGGCAGGACTGGCTACCATGCTGGACCCGATATTCCATACACGATAGGTCACCGATGCCTCGCCCCTACTTCATGCCCCTTTCCTTGCCCATCCCAGTCCAACTGGGAGTTAGAGCGTTCGAAATCTTCCCAGATTTCGCTCGAATCTACATCTCTGACGGTAACGTGGCGAGCTCCGCATTCACAGATGGGAATGCTATGCTGCACGGCGACTAATTAAGAGCATGCTGAAAGTAACATGATGCTGTTCTGTCACGGGATGAATGGAAAGAAGTACTCAGAATTGAGTTTGAGCAGCAGTCTTGTAAGGTTTGTTGAATGTGGGAACGATCTGATGGTCTGCTAATTTCCATCGTAGCTCTTGCTGGTAGATAGCCGCAGCCACTGAGCCGCAGCGCTGCCTCCGACCACTGAAACGTGATTTTATTTGAATTGAACCCACAAGTTATTCCAAATCTCGGAGCAAACCGAATATGCCAACGGATCTCAGGATGACACGGGGCCATATGCACCTACAGGCGTGCATGGCAGAAGTAAGTACTGGATCAAGATTATATACTTTGCACTGCGGCCATGTAGAATTATTGCTTAGCCACTTATTTCTGTCCACAGATCATTTCTTGAAGTGAAGTCGATCGTTCATGTACATGCACATCATCCGAACCAAGAGTGTTCTCGTGTTCGTCTCCACGGGCTTCAATCTACTTTTCCAGTGCGCTATCACACACTTAAACCCGCTTCTGAACTTTGCCAAGCCTTCTAGTTAAAGTCGGTCTTCATCCTGTTGGCCTTCGTAAAAAAGATTTCAAGTCTCCGGACTTGAAGAGGTATTTAAACCCTCACAAATTTGCAGGTAGAAACCCCATTCACCTGTGAATATCCTGCTCTTCACGAACTCACTATGCTCATTCTTCCCTCCAGCCTCAAAGCTGCAATTGCTGCTGCCACCTTGTTTGAGGGTTCGTGGATGTTGATACGTTGTTCCCCGGGCCTTGTTTCTCAGTATTGTATAACCCAAACAGCCCTCTCCCCTGAATGCACTCGCACTGCGACTGTTGTCCCGGGTGATACCTGCGACGTCATATCTGCCAAGTACGGCATCTCCCTGTAAGCCACCTTCCACGCGATTATCGATACCGCGGATGTCGACAGCTCACCACAGTCCTTGATTAACAGCTACCAGCTTGCAAATCTGAACATGGGCATCGAGGCGAGATGTGACAATCTTCATCATGGCGAGGTGATGTGGCCTTACACCTATGTTATTCAGCAAGAACTGAATCGGTGGCCCGAATGCTATTTAGATCCTCTGCCTTGGTGTTGAAACCCAACTCTGTACAAGTTGCACCTACATTGTACAGTCCGGGGACATTTGCGATCACATCGCGGCCCTGCACGCCATCCCAACGAGCACGTTGCTCCATAACAACCCAAGCATAAACTCGGGTTGTACGAACTTGAGTATCGGCCAAGTCAAGCCTTTGCACTTCATTGTGACTATCAGAGTGTACTCATTTATCGTCCCCACAGCCCCTGTGTATCTCTTCCATCATCTTCAACTTGGACTAGCAAGCTTGAACGAATTGCAAATGCCCGGGATAAGCGCACCGGGGAGTATCGTGATCGGAATTGAGGATAGTTTTATGACCATCAGTGTACATTATATGAATCAGATTGTATATCGGAATTGCCCAACAAGTGATCTTTGTGGAGAATCGATCTCTGTAAGCGCCAAAAATACTCTCCCGCCAATACCTAGCAACGCCAAGGACTCGATGAGGACATCATCCTCTCCACACGACCAATGGCTCGTCGCACGTTCGAGTGAAATGACCAGCCAATCTATCATCGTTCATCTGGATGATGAGCGTCAGTGTCACAGTAACTCTCACGCCTTCGGTCGTCCCAGATTCTTCGGAGGACCCAAGAGGTTGGCGACGACCGCGCTGCTCACTTGCATCCGCTGAAACTCCTCTTACACTTGCTGAACCCCGGGGGTTGTACCCACGATGAGCTGCTGCTCGCTCAGCGAAGTCGCGTTCTGAGTAGGGACCGGGTAGGCGCCGACTCCAGATTGTCGTAGTACGTCGGCGAAGACGTGCAACGCTTGATTCGGAGTGCCGTCACTGAGTCCGCTGCGAAGAATCAACTACACGGGCGCTTTTGTCTTTGCGGGATTTATGCCCGCCTGGTTACCAGGCGTGTTGTCTGAACGACGCGACTCGGATATGAAATGAACTGGCAGGGCCGAATGTTGAAGATTCCGGCTGGACCCACATTCCGTTCAACGAGTTCCGTGCGAGCGCGTTCACCAGGGCGACGTGTTCTATGGTGATCTGTACATTCTGTTTGAAGAGCTCGGGCGAATCATTTAGGTCGACATCGGGCCAGTATTGGTCGTTTGGGCATCCTCCTTCAAGTTCCTGGGACTCAAGACTGACGACGCTGTGTAAAACTGGACGAGGGAATCATGAGGGAGAACGCCGATGAGGGCTGGGATCCCTGGGGCGTTGCAAAGGATTGAGCTCATCGCGACTCCGTCCATGGTACCAGTGTAGTTGAGTGTCATGCCCATGTGCGCGGCTCTTGCAGCTGTGCCAACATCGAGAGGGTGGTTTTTCACGAGATCCCGAGCGTGCTTACGCAATCCGCTGGCTCGGAAGCTCGGAAAGAACACTCTACTAGCGAGTTCCGGTCCTACCATTCAACTTTCCTGCGAGACTGATCCCCCCCATCGACACCGACAGTCTCTTCCAACAAGCAGCTTCCCTACTCGCGACCTGCTCTGGAGTTGCCACCGCACTGCAGCGGCGGGATTTCTCTTTTGAGTCGGTTCTGGCTGGACAGATCCACGTCGTCTTGACAGACATCCCCCTAGACAATCACGATTATGGGAACGTCGGGGCGCAGACGTATGGTGGCGGGGCATGGGTATTTTTTTGGCAGAGATGATCGCAGAACATCCCGGCGACCAGTTTGACTTAGGGTGCACTGCCAGCACGCGTGAGATACCCGGACACGTCCCCTCTGTATCCTCGAGCTAGGCGCAGGCACCGGGTTGGTCGGACTGACGGTAGTCAAAGTATTGCAGGCGTTGCCTCGCTCGAAGAACCAAACGTAAACCCGGCTCTCGGCCATCAAGCGACCACCATCCTTACAGGCTTTTATCCCGCCGTGCTCGATAATCAACGCCGATTTCTCAACCGTTGCAGACGACGCAGGCAACGCGGTTTCCATCAGAAGTCATCCTTTGGACTGAGGCAGTGCCTGATCTCTTGTCGACCCCATTCGATGTCATCTTTGGCGCGGACATCGTTTACGAAGCTCAGCATGCTCAAGTTCTTGCTGGGATCCGTCCGAAACGCGATCCTTTGGGCCAAACGCCTCTTCGACCTGCTGGACTCGAACGTGTGTGTCTGTCGCAGAGAATTGCCAGGTAGTACATATACGGGTTCCTCGTTCGAACTGTCGGGGAATGAGAAGAGGTATTTGAGGCAATCGCGTATCCGTATCCAGACACATTCTCTCGAAAGAATCTATTTTTGTGAAGCTTATAACGGGTTGCCCGAGAGGAGCTGCATGGATGATGATGAATGTACTGCAAGCAATCTTGGAACCTACGTATGCGCCACTATTTATTTCGTTTACGATGTCGACGGTGCCCACACGATCGACCAGCATTTCCATTCAGTATAGGCAACAATACTGTGTGAGGTCAGCTAGCTTCTATTCTCTTATGGATGTCATGATCAAGCCCACGCCACAGGCATGATTGCAACAATTTTCTTAAAAGGTGTCCATGGACGTCCTCGGCTTTTCTCACCAAAGACTGCTGTGCGCTGACCCCTTGCGTCCGTGCATCGCAAACTCAAACTTCCCAATAATTTCCACGAGAAATGCCTAGATCTTGATCATCTTCAGTACTTATTATCTCAGCCGCATTCCTTTGGGACAATCTCAGTAAGAGGGTTATGAGCATAGATTCTGAATGATAGGTATCTAATGAAGATGAATGATCATAATGAAAGCGTTAAGATGTGAACAGAAAATGTAAATGTAATCCCCAAAGCAGGATATACACATGTTCCCGTGGTTTTGATGATCACGGAGACAAATTTTGAAATGGCGAAAGCAACATCATTCCTCAAGCTGTTTCCTCATTCGTCATCTGTTTTTCGAGCAAATCGCCGCGCGCATCACCTGCCGCTGCCTTTTGTGTGATCCGATCGATCGCATCTTCGCCATCGAACAGCGCCGCCGTCTCCTCCAGTGTCCGGTTCTTGGTCTCCACCACAAAGAACCACAAAAAGACAAACTCGAAGGCGAGCCAGCACACGTACACGAGCTACGTCCATAGGAAGGAACAGGTCAGAGCACCAAGATCGACGGAGAACGGGAAACGTACATAATATTTCCATCCTAGGGCATTCAGCGCTATCGGATTGACATATTGATTAAATATGAGCGCGAGTGAAACGACGAAGTTGAAGAGGCATAGCCCCTTCGCGCGGAGGTTGAATGGCAGGATCTCGACCGTGTACGATATGACCAGGGGACTGAACGCGAGGGCGTATGCTGAGGAAAAGAGAAAGATGAACGCGATAACAGCATGGCCCGCTGCGGCAGTTCCGTGCTTTGCATACTCTGCAAAACAGATCGCTTGCGCCATGTAGAATAACATCATCAGGCCGGACGAGGCAAGGAAGAGGAATCGACGGCCGAGACGGTTGACCGCATACGAGGCGTAGAGAGCCCAAACGAAACTCCAGATCTGAAGGACACCGTTGATGAGGAGTTGGGTGCTCGAGTCGGTGATACCTATCTGGTTCAAAACCTTGGAGAGGTAGTATGATAGGAGACCGTTGCCTGACCACTGGGAGAAGAAGGCGAGGGCGATGATGATCCGCATGCGTTTTCGGTTACCCGGAGTCACGATGAGCGACTTCCAGCCAATGTTAGCGGCGACAGTCCGATCAAAGTCGAGTGCGGCCTTGATTTCATTGAATTCAAACTGCACTAAGGGGTCCTGGCTGCAAGTACCTCAAGACAGTGACAAAACAGTCTAAGTGAAAACGTACTCGTTGCCATCGGCGTGGTAATAGGCAAGTGTCTTCAGAGCCTCGGCTTCGCGCCCCTTGCTCAGTAGCCAACGGGGCGACTCTGGCGCAAACAGAACCAACAGTACCTGAATAACAGATGGCACTCCTTGAAGCAA
>JBBPPC010001071.1:0-10890 GCA_038091775.1 Leccinum olivaceopallidum | reverse complement strand
CGACGTACGGACCCTCGCAAGTGCAGATCATCGATTCCGTTACCGATTACGTCATTCTACTCAAGGAGATCTTTGACTTTGCGCTCGTCAAAGACTTTTTGCAGACCAACGCCGACTCGTTCCGCGTCCTGTTTGACGGTCTGCACGGTGTCACCGGGCCGTACGCACGTGCCATCTTTCTCGAGGAACTCGGTCTTCCCGAGGCGGCGGTCCAGAACAGCGTGCCTCTCCCCGACTTTGGCGGGGGACATCCCGACCCGAACTTGACCTACGCACATTCGCTCGTCGAGGTCGTCGAGAAGAACGGGATTCAGTTTGGCGCTGCGAGCGATGGGGACGGGGATAGGAATATGATTTATGGAAAGGGCGCGTTCGTCACGCCGTCGGACTCGGTCGCGATCATCGCAGACTGGGCGCACGTCATTCCTTATTTCCAAAAGGGAGGCGTCAAAGGTCTCGCCCGCAGCATGCCAACTAGCAAGGCTATCGATCTTGTCGCACAGAATAAGGGTCTCGAATATTTTGAGGTGCCCACTGGTACGTCGTCGTTGGCGCGCGCACATCGGCCAAACTAATTCATCGTGTTCTACAACAGGCTGGAAGTTCTTTGGAAATCTGATGGACGCCGGACGTCTCTCTATCTGCGGCGAGGAATCTTTCGGAACGGGTTCAGACCACATCCGTGAAAAGGACGGACTGTGGGCGATTGTCGGCAAGTTGGGACACCCTTTCCGTATTTCGCCGCCAGCTCACATCCAGGACCGTAAGCGTGGCTGAACATCCTCGCCGCGGCCAACAAGGAATCCCCGAACAAACTCATTGGCATTAACGAATTGCTGCAGAAGCACTACGCCAAGTACGGTCGGTCGTTCTTCAGCCGCTACGATTACGAAGAAGTGTCCTCGGAGGGCGCAAACAAGCTGGTTGCGGACCTGAACGACGCGATCAAGACTTCTTCTCTGGAAAATAAGAGTTACCGCTCAAAAAGCACCACCCAGGATTACAAGATCGCTTCCGTATCTAGCTTTTCGTACACGGATCCCATCGACAAGAGCGTCAGCGCCAATCAGGGCCAGGTCGTCTTGTTCGAAGACGGTTCCAGAGTGGTGTTCCGGCTCAGCGGTACGGGCAGCGCAGGTGCGACTGTGAGGATGTACGTAGAGAGATACGTCGGGCCAGACGCGGGAGAGGGGGAGTTAAGGAGGGAGACTGCAGAGGGTCTCCAGGGTCTCATCGAAGTGGCATTGGAGATTTCGAAGCTCAAGAAGTATTTACAACGGGACGAACCGACGGTCATTACGGTGCGTCTATTCTTTCCACCGAATCGCCGAATTGACTTACGACGTCGAATTAGTAAACGTGCGATGCCGATACGGGTGGGGGGAGAGGGTGGCCACTGACCGGCGTGTGGTTTTGGATGCTTGATTTGTACGATTCTGTGCGGCCGCCAATAATGATAGAGTTCGACTTCTTGATGGCGGGGCGAATCAAGTCTTGACTCTTGGATACAGTGCTCAGCGCTCGGTGTTCATTTCCGACAAATCTCCGTCGAATAGCAACATGCATATACCCAAGTTTGATCTGCCACCGTGAAGTTCCGCGAGGAGGCCGGAGGAGATGCCACGTCGTTGCCCGGGGTGTGTGTGTTGTTGTACCTGGTACCTTGAGAAGACCGTCGGGTGTGACGTAGATCCGCCAACTGGTCGGAGAAGAGACCGAGGAAAGGGAGAGACCGTGATTGGCTGTACCGGAATCGGCGTGCGTGCACGATGCAAAAGCATACATATATGTATATATAATACACGGTTTATCGCGAGCGCGCTGATAACGTTGCTCTGGGCCGTAAGGACATCATCTCGAATGCACCGAATGCCTCCCCGTATTTAAGTATTTCGTGAGTCGACGATTGTTTTCGGTATCGGCGGTACTGAAGGGAAAACTTGACGGGGAGTGGTGGACGTAGATGCGATCGTGTACTAGTACGATATACACGGAATGGTTATTTTTGGTGTCTGGGTTGGGACGTGATGCGATCACGGAAGTTGGGGCTAGGTAGGTCGTAGCTGGACCGGCCATCCCCGAGTTGGACGAATGCTTGATCGAGTGAGACGGGGATTGCGAGACAGAGAGCGACGGTCGTCGGGGGATGTGTAACCTTGAGACGTACGGATTATTTTTGGGGATCCGAGATAGTGGGACGTAATGGATCACGGAAGTTGGGGCTAGGTAGGTCGTAGCTGGACCGGAAGGGAGGGAGGGAGATGTATCCTTGAGACGTACGGATTATTTTTAGCTTCCGAGATGCGGCGGAGGAAAGTGCAACGTGATGGATCACGAACTCGGAAGTTGGTGCTATGTAGGTCGTAGCTGGACCGAGATGATGCTACCAGCTACGCATGCTTACTGTAGGTCTGACCTTGGACTCGGAGCAACCGGGTCAAATATATTGGCAAGATCGATATCAGCGGGGAGGGGAAGGAGGTTATGATGTACGTTGACTTGTGATGGATGTTGCTAACCCGGAAATGTAACGTGCTAGTTACCCAAGCTTTGGTACATGGGTGGATCGATCGATCTACCTACTGATCATTGTCGAACGAGACGAGGAGGGAGCACGTCGTTAGGCGATTGTTATGGAAAGCCTTGAAGAACTTTGATGGTGTCGTCATAGTACACTTGGCGGACTCCCTCGAGGCTGGTGGGAAATTTATTACGCGAAAAAAACGGGCTTGCGGACTTACTACCTCGAGGTGTTCGCGATTCCCATCGGCAACTGCCAGGTCCTAAGACGTCTCATTGTGGGGCGGCCCCATACACGTTGTGGCGACTACTCCTCGTGGCTTACCTTTTTGGAATCTCGCTCTCTCAACTACTACTATTTGTGCTTTTTGCCTCGATTCTCGACTTATGAACCACTGCTTCGCGATGCACATTGGCCCATCCAAACTCCCAGATGAATGATAGGCATACTACGCCCCTTGGTGGGGATACGGTCAGATCTGTATGTGTACCTCGTTTCGCGTTGCCGAGACGATCTGATGTCTTTGATAATAATCCAAACGTGGTCAATCGGGACCACCACGCCGCCTTCGCACACCCAAACCCGCGTTCAGCCGTAGAAGAGCCCGATATAAAATGCGGTTATATCTCCCTTGGGGGTCCCCTCGTCCGTTCCCTAGAACGCTAGAACCCAAGGTCCCTTCATCCACAACCCGTTCTTTTTGTGCTCCATGCGCCTTCCTACTTACTTTCGTTTCGCTGGCCTCTTTGTCGCGATTTCGTGCGGTACTCTAGTCAGTGCGCACGTTCACCAAGGCCGCTCGAGCCAGACATATAGCCTCGAGGACTTGTATCAGGGATCTAATTTCTTCTCGTGCGTATCCCCGCGTGCTCGTACCGCTGTCGTTCGTGCACCGATCGCATCGCATGCAGCGAGTGGTCGTTCTTCCAAGGCGGAGATCCGACGAATGGCAACGTGAATTACGTGAGCATGCAGGACGCGCAGGACCAAGGACTCGCTTACGTTGACGCCGGTAACGCCATCGTCCTCGCTGTCGACTCCACGAGTAATGTCCCCGCCGGAGGAAACCGAAACTCGTGAGGCTCCGGGTTCGCTCCTGCCCATGTGGCGTGATGGATTGATGGCTGATTTGACGTCGGAAGCGTTCGCATTACATCAAACAAGGCATACAACAGCGGTCTGTTCATCCTAGATGTGGCTAAGATGCCTGTTGGTTGTGGTGTATGGCCCAGCATTTGGGTTCGTCCATCGTTTCAACTGAAGGACGCCATGGCTGACTTTTGTTGACCGCAGACCAATGGACCCAACTGGCCTCTGGGAGGGGAGATCGATATCGTGGAAGGCATCAACAACCAGGCGAGCAACCAGATGACGCTCCACAGCGGGACGTCGAATGCCTGCCAGATCAATACGGCGAACGAAGGACAGTTTGCCGGCCGTGTCCTCCACGCCGATTGCTATAGCACGCAGAATGCCGATTCTGGATGTTCCATCCTTGACACTAGCTCAAATTCGTTTGGCCCTGGGTTTAATGCCGCCCAGGGAGGTGTATATGCCTTTTTGTGGGACCCCAGCGCTGGCATGTCGGTGTGGCACTTTACTCGTGCTAACGTCCCTGCGGATATCACCAACCAAGCCCCCACACCTGCGAACTGGGGTAAGCCGGCAGGGGTTTGGAGCGCCGCAACGTGCGACATTCAGGACAATTTCTATGATCATAGTATTATTATCGACACTACCATCTGTGGTGGCTGGGCCGGGGATGCGTACGCCAGTTCCGGCTGTCCCGGGACGTGTTCCAAGATGGTCGCGAACACCACTAACTTTGCAAGTGAGTTCGGAACTGTCTTCTTTTGGCGCTTGCGTGCGTTTCCTTTTGTGCTGACCGTTATCTGAGATGCGCAATGGCGGATCAACTACATCGCCGTCTATCAATAGACGTCCGGCAGGACTTGCCGGCATTCGATTTGCTCTCTTTTCTAAAACATTGACTCTCAGTATCACAAAATATGATATGCTGGACAGATCAGGACTATCTTTACAAACAATATTTTAGGTGACGCATTCTTGGTGTATAGTACAACAATATCACGAACTTTTTTTTTGCTCGATACTGGGAAGGCGACTGCAAGAAAGATCTCAAACACAAACACTCCCTTTAAGTAAACTCACGAGGATCAAGTAAGAGTCCATCAAGTGTGGATGGAATGGATCGGCCCGACGGACCGAGAAAGATTGCAGATCTTTGATGACGTCATCACGAGTTCGACTTTTCAACCAACTTCGAGCTCGTGACGCACCGTTCGCTATCTCGAGGTCTTATTTTTGGCTTCCTACTCTAGACCTTCTTCCTCTTGTGCCGGTGGAACGCATATATCGCTTGCGGGTCCGGCTGCCGCATCAGAAACATACACAAGACTCTGACAGTGAGTGGCAGATCTGATACAGATGCCCGGTTTCAACTGTCACACCGAGGAAGATACATGGCTGTGTACATTATTTTATGTTGGACTGGATCATCCACAGCCCCAGTAGCGATGGGTCTGCGAGCCGGAAAAGGTTCGTGAAACAATCATTCACTGGAACATGTGAAATGGTGTATGACGCAAGGTACTTGCTTTAGCGCATGCATGCATGCATATTAGTCGATAGAATCATGATAACTAGCTCGGTTGTGAACTAGGTTGGGATGAGTCGCTGTTCTACCCAATTGCAACCATGAACAGTTTCCTACCCCCAGAAAGTTGCTAACATCTATCCTTGTATCAGATCACAAGACCAAAGGATGTCGCCTTACCCATTTTGTTCCGCACATCGCTTGCGCAGTGACGTGCCGATGGGATCCTATCATTGATCTTACCAATGAAACATTGATTTCAATCCGGTCCAGAAGCACGTCAATCGGGAAAGTTCGAATAAGAAGATCTGCCAGGTCTCTTCCCAGTCAGAAAGTGAGTTGGTATAAAATAGTGCTCGATTCCGCTCTGTGATCTTCCCTCATAACCTAATTCTTTTCTATATTTTATCTCTTGCTTTTCTGTCATTCAGTCGCTTGAAGATGCAAGCTGGTTTTGCTCGCCTCCTTTCCGCGATTTCCATCTGTACTATGGTCAGCGCTCGGCCCTATGACTACTCATGGAATCTTCGCCAACGTTTGGTCCCCCAAGACGGAAACAATACCTATGTTCTTCAGGATCTTTATCAGGGCGAGTCTTTTTTCACGTGCGTATCTCACTGTGTCCGTTCCATGTCGTTCGCGAACCTGTCTCCCACAGAGATTGGTCGTTCTTTACCCAAGCGGATCCCACACACGGAAATGTAAAATATCTAAGCATGCAGGATGCACAAGCACAACATCTCGCATACGTGGAGAATAACCTCACCGTTCTTGCCGTCGACTCCCAGAGTCAAGTACCCGTTGGCGGCCTACGCAATTCGTGAGACGTTGTGCTTTCTTAGTTGCGTATCGATGGACTAATAGATACTCACGTTGGCAGCGTCCGCATTTCGTCGAACAAGGTGTATAATGGTGGTTTATTCATTCTGGATGCAGTTGCGATACCGATCGGCTGTGGTGTATGGCCCAGTTTCTGGGTTCGTCTTCACCGCCTGCTTGGTCGAATCCCATGACTGATCTACTGTCAAACACAGTCCTTTGGACCAGAATGGCCCAATAATGGAGAGATCGATGTCGTGGAGGGTGTGAACGGTCTGACGTACAATCAGATGACGCTCCACACTGGGGCCAAGTATACCTGCGAGGTCTATATGGCGAACAGCACTCTGAGCACTGGAAATGGGACGGGTCCCGATCCAGACATCAACGGTTGGCCTCCGACCAGCAGTGTGCCTCCGAGATATAGTATGCCTTCGAGCAGCAATAGTAATTGGCCGCCGATCAGCACTGTGTCGCCGTGTAGTACTAGCAGTCAGCTGCCGCCCCAGACCACTCCCTCCTACAACAACACGAACAGCACGACGCCAGGTGGCTCTCCACGTATCAATCTTACAAACCCCGATCCATCGTTCACCGGGCATGTCCTGAACGCCAATTGCGACACTGCAGCAACTGCAAACAATGGATGCGGTATTGTAGACTCCGATCCGGTTTCGTTTGGTCCAGGGTTCAACGGTGTTGGCGGGGGCGTCTTCGCGCTGCTGTGGGACAAGACTTATGGCATA
This sequence comes from Leccinum olivaceopallidum, assembly GCA_038091775.1. Lineage (NCBI taxonomy): Eukaryota > Fungi > Basidiomycota > Agaricomycetes > Boletales > Boletaceae > Leccinum > Leccinum olivaceopallidum. Next base: position 4,187 of record JBBPPC010001071.1, on the reverse strand, counting down.
AGGATATGGCGCTTTACCCGTTCAAATATCCCTATAGATATCACCAACCGAAATCCCGATCCCGCCGGCTGGGGTATTCCGGCGGCGGCTTGGGGATCCTCAGCATGTGACATTTCCTCCAATTTCCGGGATCACCAGTTGGTCTTCGATACCACCATCTGTGGAGACTGGGCAGGAGCTACGGGTGTCTATGGCAGTTCGGGCTGTCCAGCGACGTGTAGCGAGATCGTCGCGAATGCGACCAACTTTGCCAGTGAGTCTGGATGGTCGTCTAGCTAGTCGTCCTTTTTTACTGACGTCCCATCGAGGTGCGCAATGGAAGATCAACTCCGTCGCAGTCTATCAGTAAACGATCGTGCCATTGTGCCATCGTTATCATCGTGTGCTGGTCACACCTCTCATTTGTTCCATTTATTTAAGTATTTTGTATCCGGGGGATCAAGTACAATGTATGTGTCGTTTCGTCAAAATGGCTAGCCAGATTGATTACGCTCCTGATGTAAAAAAAATACGTATGTCTTTGTCGAGCGAGTCTATTCTGTGGCACTGGCACGGATGGATAGCTTTGTAGAAGTTCCTTGAACCTTTATTCGAGCAACCATGATACTACTAGTAGCAACATAATCTAGCTGATGTCAATGTCTTGTCAAGATCGCTGGATTGTGAGGGAAGAGCACGTACCGCCATTAGAGCCTTACGTAAACACTAGGTCTGCTGCGGTCACTGTGCGGTGTCTGATGATATAGAATCTGATGTTTTGTACAACTGACGGTGGCGGAGCTTGCGGAAAGCCACGGTGTCCATTCTTGCGCGTGACAGGTTTACCGTGCGGTGAGCTCAAAGCAGAACCAGAAGCGAACGGGTCGTCAAGCTGAGGAATTAAGGATGTTGAAACGAATGGGCACGTTTGAGCAAAAGGGGGAGACATTTGTGGGACAGTGATTGTGATGCGTTAAAGAGAGAAGGCAACATCTCAGGATGGTGATAGTACTGACACTGCCAATCATGATGAAGGTGCGTGTTTCAATTATGGGACTCACCGAATTCGCCGCGTACTTCTTCTAGTGCTACCTACCTTTTCATCGAGTCCGTTGCATCGTATTCGGCGAGTTTTCGAGCGATGCGTTCAAGGGATGCGGGATCGAATTTGAAGCGGGACCATTCAGACCAGACATTTATAATGTCTGATTTGAGCAGCGGTTGTCGAGGAAACTGTTGTAATTTCCGCTGGATATCACATCCGCAGCAGCTTCTTTCATCATAACAAAAAAAAATTTGCTGTGGGGGGAAACGAATATGTGTGCGGTAAGTTATTGTCACGAAGATGGTAAGTCCTCGTGTCGTCCGTATTAGGGCTTACCTTGTCTTAAATGAGCGCTGTGCGCGTCGTTCGGGTGGATGTCACTATGATAAGTACCACAAGGTTCGGCCGGATTGTTCTCAAGAAAAAGAAGAAAAACACGTGTCGTTCTTCTACGGTTCAAGCCGAACTTCTTCATGGTATCCGGAGCCAACTTGAACTCATCACCCTGACGATGGAGACCAGTTACCACAAAGAGCCACTACCAGTTTGATTTGTTCAACGCGGTTTGGTCAGACGATGGTCTCAGATATGGTAAAATTGCTTCACTCGACAGCGGAGCTGTGGTTCGTGCCCGTTGAATGAATGCAAGCTGACAGGTGGACGTCTGGACATTCAATGGAACCTTTCACAGTGTATGTGATCCGTTTGTCTCTTTAAGGACTCCCTTTGATGAGGCACAATAACATTGACTTATCTCCATTCCACTCCCACATTCATGGCACAGGGCTGGTAACCACACCCTCACAACTGGTTTTGGAACCCACTGCCGCGTGGACGCAGTGGTCCGAACTAGAAAAAGGAACTTGATTTCATTTTTGTGCCCTTGCCCTCGCTTCAACGCTCTGTTCTGCGAACAGCTCCATTCCTTACATCGTCGACACGCCTTGCCATGCACGCTCTTTTCCTTAGCCTTTTAGCCGTTATTCCATTGGGAGCCCTGGCTGGTGCTAATAAACCCGTATCGAGATCTCGCCACCGTGATGTTGCCCGTCGGGCCAACTCTGGCAATAAGACGTATACAATCCAAGACTTTTATCAAGCTGAAGATTTCTTCAAGTATGTGTTTGTTGTGCCTCATTCACCCGTGCTCTGACACGTCACTCTATCTAGTGAATGGACCTTCTTTAACAGCCCAGACCCCACGAGTGGCAATGTGAATTACCTGAGTATGCAGAGCGCAACAGCTCAGGGGCTGGCATACGTGGACGATTGCGATAATTCTACCGTCCTTGCCGTCGACTCCACAAGTAATGTCCCTGCTGGCGGAAACCGCAATTCGTGAGACCTCACCGCGCTCCCTGCACTACGTGTCGATTAATTTATCGGATATCGATAGCGTCCGCATCACGTCAAAGAAAACCTACGATGGCGGACTGTTTATTGTGGATGCTGCTGCCATGCCAGTTGGCTGTGGCACGTGGCCCAGTATTTGGGTTTGTCGTTTTGCTTGATTTGGACTACGTCACATTGATTTTCTGTCGAACGCAGAGCACTGGACCAAACTGGCCAACGGCTGGGGAGATCGATATCATAGAGGGTGTCAACAATCAGGCTACGAATCAAATGACTCTCCACAGCGGAACGTCGAAAGCCTGCACGCTTAGCAAAGAGCCCAGTACAAACAACGCGTTCTCAGGCAACGCTGTCAGCACGAATTGCTTCAGTTCAGCCACTGCCAATGGAGGGTGCGGCATCTCGGACCCTAACCCTACCTCGTTTGGTTATGGGTTCAATGGTGCTGGCGGGGGTGTATTTGCGCTCCTGTGGGATACGACAACCGGGATGTCGATCTGGCACTTTCCTCGCGCTAATATCCCTAAGGATATCACCAACAAAGCGCCCACACCTGCAAACTGGGGTACGCCAGCTGGATTCTGGAGCTCGCAGACATGCGACATTGCCTCAAATTTCTACCAACATTCGCTAATCATTGATACCACTGTCTGTGGTAACTGGGCTGGGGCGGCGTTTGGCCAATCTGGCTGCCCTGGAACGTGTTCTGAGATGGTTGCGAACGCGACCAACTTTGCTAGTGAGTTGATCTTTGTGGGCTCCGAGTCCATCTTGCTGATTTTGACCCTGTGTTTCAGATGCCAAGTGGGTGATCAACTACATTGCTGTGTACCAATAAAATCCGTATTGCCCGCATAGTCAAGGCATTGCTTTCGTCGTTATAGATCCTTTAATTGGATCGCTCTGTAATAATTATCTACCCTCCTTGTTCAGTGTTCAAGGTCGAGATTCGTTCTACATGTATTTAATGTATTTTTGTTTTCGCTGAGATCGAAAATGATGAGAAAAAGGAGAGAAATTCCCACCGACCATTCCTTTGCTCAGTTCCACCAAAGTGCCCGATGGATTCTCAGCCGCCGCCTGACCCAGCACCGATCCCGGTTTCCGACATCATAACGACGGCATGGCCGAGAAGAGCTGTTAAGGTTTGCCGAGAGTCCCCCTGACGATATCTTAGCGCCAACTCACCTTCCCTTGCTTGCCGATCTCCAGGCCTGTGCGAGCTGCAGGTATGTCATATTTCTCCAAAGGGATCTCCCTGCGGCCTTAACCCCCTGGCCACGCCAGACGCGATAAGATCCGCTGCGACGGTGCAAAGTAGGCAGCCTACGCGTTGTACGAACCATCTTATAATTGAGTTTCTCTTTCCGTTGTTCCTTATCGCTAGGCCCTGTGGCGCATGCGTCAAGAAGGGTTACACCATCGATCAGTGCATCGATGGATGCGAGAGCTGTCGCAAAGCGCGCGTTCGATGCGAAGGCGGCAAACCGTGTCAGCGATGCCGCGAACTGGTGCAAGAGTGTGTGGAGGAGCAGGTTGTGACGGGTACGCGGTCCGATGTCGCCCCGCCCGTGTTCGTCCTTCGGAACCGCCAGAAGAGCGAGCGCGCCAAGTTGGCTTGTCAGAACTGTCGGCGGGATAACAAGAAGGTGCGTGTGTGTTCGTTTGCCCTTTGGGTGCTGGTTTGCTGGATCGATAGGGGGTCTGTCAGTGCGACGATCAGCGGCCGTGTTCGCGATGTGTTGCGCGGAACGAAGAGTGTATTCATGTCGGACGTGGACCGAAGCTCGTCAAGCTGCGATGTGAAGGG
>JBBPPC010001070.1:0-10892 GCA_038091775.1 Leccinum olivaceopallidum | reverse complement strand
AAAGGCCTTTTATGCCTTTGCCTTCTCCGTCATCTTTGCGGTAAAATCGCTTGGGGTCTAGTTGATTTCGCAGACGGAGCGCTTCGACTTCGCGATGTAGTCGGGGCAAGTCTGCTTCCGCTGGCGTAGGGAGGTCGAACCAACCCGGCCCGGTCGACTTGTTCTTCAGCTATGGACAGCGCTTGAACGTAGAACTAATTAGGTGATGGATGAACCGTACCTCTTTTCTCTGTTTCTTCGTTAGTTGTTTCCAATCTGCATTCGGGTCTTCAGGCGGAGCAGGCACAGACGCGGTAGAGGATGCAGCCTCTGCTTGACTGACGTCTGGATCGCGGACAGACGTCGGTGCTTGGTGGCGAACGTTGCCAAACTCAAAGTACGGTGGAGGGAGCACACCAGGATCAAGAGGCGGTAGCGGTCTGTGTGTGCGCAAGTCAAATGCAACCGCCATCGAGACCCCTTGACGACGTACCGTTCCTCCTCGTTCTCGTCGCCTCCAATCTTGATCATGTCTTGTTCACCAAACCCGTCCGTGTCTCGCAACATCATCGCCATTCGAGCTTCTTCGCGTGCATTCCGCCTCGCTTTGTCGAGTAGCGACTTGAGGTACTCCGGAGTGACCTCGTCCTCTGTGTCAAAATCTGACGCGCTGTCCGCATCAGAACTCGAGTCCGAGTCCGAGCCAGAGTTTGAGTTCGAGGGGACGACGTCGGAATTGCTGGACGAGGAGGTGTCGTCGTCGTCGTCCGGTCCGAGCGCGACAAAGTCTTCCTCACCTCTACTGATTCCCGTGTTAAGTAACAGGGATAAATAATTTCTTTCTTAGTTAAAAGTTCGCACGCACATCCATCTGCTTGGAGCGCGGCCATTTGGGGAAAATTATAAACCCTCCTCCACTTCGTGGGAGTCGGGGACACTGGCACAAGTACGAGGCAACTATACAATGATACAAACCGGACATGGACTAGGCACCCATATGTACATACAGAATGCGCTGATCAAGCGGAATAATACCATACACTTGCACTTCCCACGTTTACTTCCTTTTTCAGAAATATCGGGTAGAGTAAATACTAGTCAGATTCGAGACCATCGTCATACGCTGCGTACATAGTCTGAATATCAACATTTTCCTCCGAGTAAGAGGTAGACTCCGAGTTAGAGGTAGACTCGGAGTCGGACATCGATTCCCACTCAAATCCTGGGCCGTCCCAATCATCGTTGGAATCATGGCCACCCGCAACCGCTGAGCTACTTGCTATGAGATTTTGGGACTGAGACGAGACGGACATTCGCTTGGAAGAGTGAGACATCACAGCTTGCTCGGCTCATCATTTACCAACTGCTTAGTAGTCCTAGTCAATGCGCTACACATCTCATAAACAGCCCAGTCGTTGCTTGAAAACTTTGCTGTATCAAAGAAGCAAGGTTGATTCCAATTGCGTGGCTCCCACTGAGGGTGCCATCTGCTCCAACTCTCTTGGGAAGGGACGGGTCTTGAGGGCTCCTTGGCATATTCGCCCACCTGCCCAACGTTAAGTACCTTAGCCTCCCAATCGCGTCCACTTAATGCAGCCTCGTCACACTTTTCTGCCCAATTGCATACTTCTTCGACCCAGGTAGTTTCCTCAGACGAGTTCCAGTCATCGTCAAGGGCAGTGATGTCTGTGGACTGGGACGCGATGTCATCCTGTGGTTGACCTGTCTGACTTCGCATTTTTGATGGGGTGGACATCCCGAAGCCATCGCCATGCTTCGCCTGAGGCTCGTTTCCATCTCCGTCCGTACAACTAGGTACTGACTCGGACTCTGAGGAAGAAGCCTGGCTGGAGGTGTCTTGGTGGCTGCCACTGCTGGGGGTGACAAAATCGATCGGGATCTTGAGTTCCAGCCAGCGGTCGTACAGGTCAAGAACAAGTTTCAATCTATCCACAGCCATCGCTAGCGTGCCATCGGGTGTAACTGCCTGGAGATTCGTCGCCAGATCCAGAAGGTGCCGAGTCATTTTGGTCAGCTTTTGAGCAGCGTTAATGACAACAAACTGCGGCTGGACATGACTAGTAAGACGGCCGAGTTCATGATAAGGATAAGTGTGTAGTGTGTGTTGATTGTTGCTGAGGCGAACAGCAGGGTAATTTAGCCCGGGCATGGCCAGAATATCATACTCGAACGACTCTTGTATCCAAACCTGGGGTGATAAGGCATCAAACTCAGAAGAGCATGATCTGCTATTCACGAACCTTATCGTGTGCGACGCTTCTGCGGCCTTTTTTAGACTGCTGCAAAATTGCTTCAAGCACTTTCAGGTCTCCTAGCTGCGGGATCAATGACCATTTCCCTCGGTCGAACAGAGTGTGCCAGTCTGGCGTTACTGGTTAAAGTTAGCAATACAGAGCAGGTTTGTGTATGAAGGGTAGCTCACGGAAAAACAGGTTGAAGCGGGTATCGAGGTTTAAGGTCTTGTAAGCCAAACCCCAAGCAAATTCAAGTTTGGTCACCTGAAGTACGGATGGTAAGTACCTGCGTTCCAAAAGTAAACGATATGGATTACTGTGGTGGAATCAGTCGACCCGGCAACCAGGTGACACGTCTCAATCGGATCGCTGAGATTTGTGACGATGCATGTTCCACGATTTGGATCTGCAGTGCGTGCGTAAATCTTCTGGCTTGACGGAGCAGACCCTTTCGACCTTTTTCGCCCTGCTGGGGTAAGTCCTTTTGCAGGGGAGAGATCCTGGCTTTCTGAATGGAATGAGGAGCCAGAGGAAATTAATACAGGCGACAGTGGATCATCTGCATCAACTTCAAAGACAGACGGAAGCTTCTGACTACTCTTGCTCGTGCGGGAAGGGTTCCTTCGGAGACCTTGGCTGGAGCTGCTCATGAGTGGTGAATATTGCCTTGTTGGTCAGTTCAAATTCCGAACGGTGCTTCGGTGATTCTATGTAAATAGATGCAAATAATATCGAGTCCACATATATAAGATTCAGTATATAAAGTATACAAGCTTTCCACATGTATGTGCTCATATCCAACAGGCATAATAGGGCTGACAACCAGTCCTTAGCATCTGTATGGTCAACAAGTAAAAACATTTATCCTCGGTCGTGAGAATATAGCTTTGACGTTCAGGGTATAACTGATGATGAACGCGATGGATCATCCGTTCGAAGCCCCGCGAGTCATGGAAGATCAATTCATTCTGATGTCGTGCATTCCGCGCTAGCGTGCATTGATAAAGATATACTTTGGGTCCATCGGAGTGATACTCACCCCCCTGAATCCCTTGATCTGGTCCCACGGTTGGGAAAACCAGTCGGCTCATTATAATCATCTGCGATATACGATCGACCTCCATTGCAACTTGGCAAACATGTTCCTCGGCTCTCGCAACGCAGAAAGCTCCACCGAGCCGTTGAATTTGTTGGGTACCCACCTTCTCCTCGTTCCTGAACTAAACAGATCCAACTTGAAGCACCGTCGTCTGATAATCCGGCTGGCCAAGTCGATCTTCTTATCGACTTGGCCACCTCGGTGGCTAGGTCCAGACCCTGAAAACTCGAGTTGAGCAATGAATTAATGACCCTCGGCGAGCAAAAAGATACTCGCGTACCCTCACCTGGAGATACACCACCACTATTGACGAGATGACTGCCGAGCCGCACCCGGCAGGTATTTGAGAAGATAGAGATGACGACGACCACCTCCACTTTTGTGCATCCCGTGGTTAAAGGGGTGATCATAGGCGCCCGTAAACAATGCCTTCTACTCGGGAGTCTTGACTTACATACACACTAGACAAAATAAAGCTGCGAGCATCGACGCACGTTGTATGTTTGACTGCAAGTTGTACGATACCGCCAGCGAACGTCCCGTCCGCAGAGTTGCGAAACGAGATCATTTTTTTCTTCGGCGTCCGCAAGAAACCTCCGCCGCTGAAGGATCTAACTCAGCTGGCCCGGGCAAAGGAGATCGAAACCGTCGCCGAAGACAGTCTCAACACGGTAAGGATACCGACCGTTCCCGCTCATCGCGAAAGGAACAGTCGGGTTCATCCGCTCGACCTGGCAATAAAATTACCAAGAAATATCAGTTGTCAAAAGAAGAGCACGACCGGCGAGTCGCCGAGCGTCTGTGCTTCGAGTGTGAACAAGCTGGACGCATGTCCTCCCCTATTTGCTTGGGACTACTATCCCCATCCGTTCTATGCCACGACCGGTGAGGAAGTAGATCATCCTCCTTGACCGGATGTTGTCGACTGGCCTGACGTTGCTTGGAGTCCGGTTGGCGACTGGGCGGAAGAGGTTGAGTTAAATGGCACACAGGTAAAATCGGGTACTTATCCAGCACAGCTCGGGCGCACCAAAAGACTCCAAGCGGCTGATACCTAAGCCGGTGGTCGTTGTTGTGCAGGTCAATGGGCGACCGGCCCGAGCTCTGTTAGACTCTGGGTCCTTCAGCGACTTCATCTCAGCAATGCTGGCCGAACAACTACATGTCCGCCGTGCGGAATTAGCGAAACCGCTAACAGTCCAACTGGTAGTGCAAGGTTCCCGATCCAAGGTGAACTACGGCACAAAGGCCACACTGCAGTACCAAGGTATCAACTATGAACGATACTTTAATATAATGAACCTACAGAATTACGACTTGATCCTGGGCACTCCGTTTATGTTCCAGCATCAGGTCTTGATTGGTCTTGAAGACGCACGGGTAATCATTGGCTGTGACAAACCACTACCGATCCGTGGCAGCAACCAGGTGCAGGTGTTAGAGTCACGCGCGTCAGAAATCCTTGATGTTCGCCTCGAGGATGTCCGGCAGCAGCTTTACGAACTTGCGAAGCCGCTGCGCGCGAAGGCTGGCGGAACTGAATTGCCACCAATGCGGGCAATCAATGATTCCATTCCGCAGATTGACCCAGATAAGATTGATCCTCGGTGGGCTTCTGGATGTCCGGAAGCCTTGAGACCGCAGTGCGCTGAAAAGCACAATGCTTACCTGAAATCAGGGCGCTGGAAGGTCACTACCAACGGGAACACCGTACCGATGCTGTTTATCAAGAAGGTTGGGAGCGACAAGCTCCGCACCGTCGTAGACTTGCGCGCTCGGAACCAGAATACTCGGAAGCTTTCTTCACCTCTGCCAGACATCGACGGGATCTTCGACGGGATCTTGCGTCGAGTCTGCAAGGGTAAATGATACCGATCCATAATAGACAGACAGGATGCTTACGAACAAATCCGAATCGTGTCTGAGCACGTCGACCGGTCCGCCGTCACTACATCAGATGCAAGTGATAATATGGTCAGTACGGTCATTCAGATCAGTGGATGTAATGCGCCGGCGACTTACCAGGCACTTATGAACTACCTGTTCAGTCCGTATATCGGGGCCTGGATGGGCGTCTATCTGGACGACATTGTCATCTATTCGAATACGCTGGAAGAGCATGTTCGGCATGTGCGCACACGTATTTGCGCAACGTATGAAGAGTGCCGTGATGGCTGCTCACGATACGCTGATCGAAACACGTGTCAAACAAACACGATCTGCCAATCGAAAACGAAAACGAAGACTATGCCCGTTCATTGTCAACAACCTCGTATATGTGTCAACAAAGAACATGTCCTTACCGAAGGGGTATGCTCGGAAGCTCGCACCGACATTCATCGGCCCCTACAAAATTCTTGTGGACTACGGCAATAACTCGTTCAAGCTCGAGCTGCCTAATCGATTGAGGCAGCGGGGTATTCACTGGCACCCAGTGTTCCATACCTCGTTGCTCCAGGCTCACGTCCCGAATAACGATCGCCTGTTCCCTGGACGATTAGAGCATCAAGTCGTTGACTTTGAGGGCGATGAACCCACGTGGACGGCCGAAAAAATCATAGGCCACTCCGAGTACGGTCCTGAGATTATGCAGGTGAGGTGGGCAACCGGTGATGAGATGTGGTTGCCCTCCCATCAGATTCATCACCTACAATGTGTCAGTGATTACCTCGACTGACACGATGTGAACTTGGAACAGATTGCGGACCTGCAGGCGGCGGCGGCTCGGCCGAGTGCTGAAGATCCTCACCTATCTACTGGAAGCTGCTCTGCCAGCAGTTCTCATCCTTTCCTCGCTTGCCCCCGTGCGCGCGCCATGTCCACTAAACGATCTCGTTACGGAGCGCCGCACCGGCGAGACCCCGACGAGACTCCCCTTGCTAACTTCCGTCGAAGCGGGGAGCACTTTGTCATCCATGACCCCATGCTCCGTTGCCCGGTCAAGGTCACCCGAGACTTGCTGGGGGAATACTTGGCGTTTAGCCTCCAGCTTCACTGCGGGATGGACGAGTGAGAGCGTGGTCCTGCGCTACAGTAATCGACATGACAATTCTGCACCAAGCTGCATCCCTTCTGCTGCGCATACCGAGCGCCGACCGCATATGTCATGTCGTTGAGGATGATGGATTCAGCTGTGTTCCACGCGCGTGAATATCTGATCGCAGCGTAGACTCGACCGACCTACCGGCAAGTTCTATCACGTTCATCATGCGAACTATTGTGACGCCAGTTTGCATGACAACCCCTTCCACGAATCCTGCTTTGAGTTCTTGAAAGGTTTTCTCGGAATCGTTGATCTTCGAGTCGATATCGGAGAGCGTATATTTTGATGTTCGAATCCCTGCGCAGGAAAATCAGGCGAGACAAGGATGGAACTAACGACAACGATGACAAACATTCTTGCGCTTCGTATGCCGGCGATGAAGTATCCACGCTGTCACCTGCTGGGCCTCTCAGGCTCCTCCGTTTGTCTTTTCTTTCGAAATCGCTACGGTACAGCGCGAACAAGCCGGAAACTCCCGAAAAATCGGTTATTGATCGCACGAACATCAACTTCATCAGGCCGCTTGGCGCAGTAAACTCTGTAACCCCAGTGAGCGAGCGGATTTGTGATCGCGTGAGTGAGATTTCTTCTTACTGGACTCATCTCCACAACTATCTCAGTGGTTGAGAATTGTAGCCTGAGAGCACGACACGACGGCAGCAACTCTCCAGATTTAAACTCCGAAGCTCTTTGGACTCGGAAGCAATCCATCGCTTGCGACCAAATGAGCGATTTCGACAGCATCCAACGCGAACGCGCGATACAAACTGAAGGCAACTTGATTTCAATACCAAGATTACCAAAAAAAAAAAATAGACTAGAAACAAAGAAACTGTACGAAGTAGTAAGGATGACCAAAAATAACGCCCTCATCTGGAAACGAATCAGGCAGCTTCAATCGAGCATTGAGAATGATGACGAGTAACGAGTTCATGGTCAAAAAGCCAAGGACCAGTTTGGGAGGTAAGGGGTTCGATGTGAGCTGACCACAGGGAATAGCATGGTGCGGGCAACGTGCGGGGTTAGCCACTCGTATCCGCGGTGCAGATTTACACACCTGGAGGAAAGGTGGGGTAGGCGTCACATTCCAGCAGAAGCTTGGAGTGGGTGTGGGTCTGGACGGTGAGCGTGTTGAGCAAGAGAAGGGTATGGAACTATGCATTGAATGCGTCTGATGGTATGGGGAATATGCTCAGGGCGATAAACGCCTCGTCTCCACGCCGAGCAGAGAGACGAGAGCCTAGTATGCTAGTATTAGTGTCCATGATCTCAGAGGCGTCGGATGCCCACCTACTATGTAATAGTCGGCTCAGGGAACTTATATTGATCAAATGATGTGAAGGACCACGAACGGCCCGGGTGGAGCTAGCTGCCAGTGGTGGAGGCGGCAACGGACTTGGCCGCCGTGTGGCGCTCGAAACGAAAACAAACAAGTTGCGGAACAGCATCAATAGATCGGCCGTGTTGAATATATATAGGCCTTGCAAAAATGAAAACACAAAAAGAAACAACCTGCACTAGTCAGTTTTCCTTTTCCAGACCCGAATTTCCTCTGCCCACATCGTCCCAATCACAGATCAAAACCCTGCAAACTGCATGATGCCAAGTGGATGACCTCGTCTGGACTCTCCTCGTCTCCGGTCGTGGTATGACAAGCAGACAGGTAGGCAAATTCCGTGTTCTCTAACTTGCATCCCATGATCCGTTCCACGGTAAAGCGACTCATCAGGAAAAAGTGATCGTGCCTGTAGCACGTCACTGCTATATAGGCTATATAGCACTATGTAGCTGTAGTTTACAAATCATGTTCTATATAGACAGCTGTAGCACAATCCAATAAGCCACGACCTATATAGCACGAATCTGCACAATCCAATAAGCCATGACCTATATAGCACAATCCAATTTAAAGCCCTCCTATATAGCTGTGTTGATAAAATACAGAACTATGTACTAGTGCAGTGCGTCAGTTGATGTGAAACAGTGCCACATGATTGCGTCATTTGTCGCCGCCATTGCGCTGGGAGAGGGAGGCGCAAGCAGGGGAGGTGGGTGATGGAGGGTGAGGAGGGTGAGGGCAAGGGCGAGGAGGCAAACTCACCGTCGTCGACGTCATCATGTCGTGACTCGTCATGCCACTGCCTGTGTTGACCTGTGCCGTCGTCGTTGGCACGTGGTGGTGGTGGTGTTACTAGTGCCATCGTCGCTCGTCGTCGTGGCATGCTGCTCGTCGACGTTGCGCGTGAGGCCCAGGGAGCGGGATGAGGGGGGGCGTTCAACGTTGCACGTGAGGCCCGGGGCAGATGAGAAGGCGCGGGAAATTTGCTCGAGTCAGGTGATTTGCCACACCATGCGCTGACAAGAAACCGAAAATTTCTCCAAGTCCTATTTCTTCTTCATGCAGTGCCATCACTACAACAAATCAACAACAATGCATGGCACGGCGATGACGCAACGATGACAACCAACAAACCAGTCTGCCGATGGTGAGGAGGAGGAGGAGCGATGGCACCACCACCACCACCACGATGGAACCAGATGATGACTCCGCCGGTGCCGACGCACAACGCGACGTGCACCACGACAGGACGACAGGATGACTGTCACAATGGTGTACCATAACGGGATGGGACGACATCTGGAAAATGCACATTGGCTACCTGAGTTATATGCGCCAAGATAGCTCGGGTATTGCCCAAAGTGCCGTAGCCTTCCCCCCTTTTACCTTGTACTATAAAGTCCATGACCTTACTATCATCGGCTATGCGTCATGTGGCTGTGCGCATCATATCGTGTCAATCTTTTCAATGTTTCTGCATACAATGATAGCCGCCTCGACTTGATAGCTAGTGTAGCATCTGTAGTCTTATCTGATTGCTCTGTAATCCAATCCCAATCAGTCATTGAAACAATCCATTTTGAGAGTGATTCTATTTTTGTATTACAAAAATCCCACTCGCCCGCCGCCTGCCGCCCCGCTCACTCGCCCGATCCACTCGCACCTGCTCATCAGGTCCCTTGCACGCCCGCCCCTCACTGCAACTTGAACACTCGGATCCCTCAACCCCTGGTTCACTACTCCATCGAGTTCGCCAGGAATTCTTCGTCCGAAAGCACCTCTTCTTTAGAAGTTATACGACTTCTAATAGTGCAGCCGAGGGGTTCAAGTGTAGAACCGAAGAGGAAAAATATAAGGAAGTGAATCTCTAGTGAAAACTTACTAGGAAATGTATGAATGGATTGAGAGAAGTAACTTGAGAGAGTTGCTGATGAGAGTAGTGAAAGAAGTGGTGTGAAAACAACTTAGATTGAATGGACATCTCTGTCCATCTTATATACTACATGGTTTGTTTGTACATGTTATGGTATATAGAATGTGGTGGAATATTCTGTAAGAGTCTAGCCAATAGTGTATAAGACGCTTATCATGATATGTAAGCACCAAGTCATATCCGAGTCATCTGAAGGACTTTCCACCATCACTTCCCAGTTCACACAGCTTGATGCTGCTGGCCTCATCGTTCCAGCACCGCTCAAAGCTATGATTCTTCTTTCCCGCCTCCCTCTTTCGATGGCATGATTTCTCATGCTATTCAGACCATTTCTGAGGCAGATTTCACTATCGACGCTCTCCTTCCTCGTATCTCGAAGGAGATTAACACTCAGAAATCCGGCCTCCAATCCACCAGAAGTCTTGCTCATCGCATTTCTTCTTCCTCTTCCCAACCTCGTCCACAGCAGTCACAGGCCAATCGCACTTCTGCTTTGAAGTGTGGTCCTGGACCGCAACGTCCCTGGAACTCCGGTAACCCCGGTGGTCCTCCTTCTTTTCCTAATTGTTTTAACAACGATCAGAGCTCTGGACGTGGTCGTGGGGGGTTTAACAGAAGACGAGGATGTGGATTTTCTGCCTTTCGAGGCAAACACAATCATGACAACTACGCCAAACGTCATGACAGAAAGAAAGGGAAGGGACGAGCCAACAATGTTGTGGGATTCGCTAATCTCACAACATCCATTGACAAAGAATCAATGACTTTCGAAGGATCTTCAGAAATTTCCACCATCATACCAACAGAAAATGAAGAACAGAGTTCCATCATGGAATATGAGTCACAGGATGATTATATGATCACCTATGCTGATGAAGAAGACATGTCCTCCTTGTACAATCATTCCGGATGGAATAATTCTCCTTCCGAGCAAATACAAGAGGCACAGTCTTTTCTTATGGAAGATGTTTTAGCCACTAATGAGTCGTTACAGACTCAAGACAGTTCGTCTTTTACCGCCTCTTCCTTGAAACAACCAGTTTACGAGAGACAAAAGCAGGACCTTCGATCCTCTAAATGGATCCCTGCTAGGCGAGAAAGTGCCCGGGTTAGTGGAAGCTATCACGGAGATAATCAGAGAAATTCGGATGGTACCTGGAAACATGGTTTAGATTCCAGAGATTTTGTTTCTCATTCGAATGATTTTGTACCCGATATAGATGACTGGGGGGACAATGATTGTT
>JBBPPC010001069.1:0-10896 GCA_038091775.1 Leccinum olivaceopallidum | reverse complement strand
TGGGCGAGCCGGTGTTGCACTGCGAGTTGGCAACGACGAGGGCAACGAGAGGAAGGAGAGCAAAGATGCGAGAGAACATGTCGATGAAAGACAGACGATGGAGTGATGCTAGAGAGAGTGAACGAGTAGTGTAGCTGAGCAGCTTGGTGGGTTATTATCTTCTGGCTCTGGCTGCCTCTTTATATACCCTGCAGAGGTGCCCTAACCCGTTCTGGGTTGATGAATTCACGGCTCTACATACGCGGTGACCCAGTGGTCTGGTCGCCAACTTCTCCGTAGTGGATCCGGGCCGACGATACCTTACGTTCGTTACGTCAGTCTTGGTCAGTTTTACCGTCGGTAGAGATGTTTGAATGCAGCGGCGGATCACCGTCGAGTTTTATCCACGCCACCTTGCCGGCCTAACGACGGCTCGGAGAATCTGGACTCGGAATCCAGGATGTGACTCTCAGGGTCAATGACCGACTCGGAGGATCTCGCAAACTTTTTGGCCAGTGCCAGTGGTTAGATGCTTAAGAATGAATGGAAAAACGTCCACCAACTGATATAATCGATTTACTAGCAGGTCCGAAATATGCAGACCATGCAAAGTAGCTATGTAATAGCCTCAAGTGAAGTATGTACATGAATAATACTGCATACTAATCGAATGCGACGTAGGCGGCCCGAAATCGTCGCCTCGTACGCAATACTTACCTGTCACATGTCACACGTGCCTACGTCTGGCACTTGCATCCGCCAGAAATTCGAAGCCAACCGACACGTTACCGATCCACGCGCAATCGAGGTGCTCATACACAAGGGACGCCAGGACCTACAGGAGACACTCAACACCTGGAAGCAGACTGATCACATAATGGGCATGGTCCTCAAGTTGGATGAGCGGCCGCAGCGCACGTTCTTGCAAAAGTTTTTCGAGGGTGCGTGGTGCTGCTCGTCGTTGCGTGGACGGAGCGCTGACGTCGTGATATAGGCCGAGACGAGGATGCTGTTCGTCCTGCTGCTTCTGGTGTCGTATAACGGGTTGCACAACGGTTCCGTCGCGTTGGAAATTACACAAATCCAATGTCCAGACCGCCTTTACAGAATTACTTCGTGATTCCGTGCCTATCCGATCTTTTATAGGTACCATGCATGCGTACTCTATCCCAAGACATAAGATATGACCAGTCAAAGCGAGCCACAACCTCCCACACTCTTATACAAGTGAGGAGTGTTTTGAACGAGCCTGCGTGAGTTGTGGTGCAATGAGAGCAACAGCCATCCAGATCATCTTCTGTTTTCCATGGCTGCAAGCTTACGGTTGATGACAGTGCCTTCAGCGCCCCGGAGTACCGTCATTGGCTCTTAATGAATGCCCCAGGCCAAGTTACTTAGTCTGACTGTCTGTAGGAGTCCCTAACTTACTTCATCCTTCAAATTACACGCTCCGACTGAGGCGCAATATTTAATTTTGTTCGTGATGCTTGCGTGCCAACCACACACTCGGGAGCTCGCGACTGAAGTACTGGAGTACTGACCACGCGAAAATAGAGTAGCGCATGCATTCCAGACGCGGACTACAACAAGGACACTCCGCCGACAGCAGTACAATCGTAAAGAGCATTCAGTGGTACCTTATCAATGGCCACTCCCCAGCGACACCCCACTATCGCAGGGCTTTCCAGCGCCTTCGTGGTGGAAATGGGTCTCATATATCCTCAAGGCTTCCGCCAGGGCAAGATAGGCTTGGGAAACTATGTGTGTCCACCTCTAAAGGCAATGGCAATCAGCGGATATTCTTGAGGAATACAATGAGCAGTGTACTCACACCATCTTGCTCGGTAGACGATTTTAGGTCCGCTTCGATTGCATTGAGGTCAGAGCCAATCTATGCCAACAATTCTTCTAATCAAAAAGGACCAAATTTCGAAGTCAGTGTACCCACAGATTTCCAGATCTGTACAAGGTCAGATAACTTCTCGTGTATGAGGTCCAAATCACATTGGAGGGAAGCAAAGATTGCATGGATCCTGCTTATCGGTTCTTCATCTTGGCGTCCCTTCAATGCCGAATGCAGCTGATCACGTTCCTCTGATCGTTCTGCGAGCAAATAATGGGCTCAGAGCAGCCATTGAAAGAGGTACTAGCTGTACTTACCCTTATACTGCTTCCAATGTCCTTGGACCATTTCAGCATCTCGGCCTTCGAGGATCTGTCAATCGAGAATAAAAACTGCGTCGAGTATTTCAACAATACGAGGGCGTGGGTCCATACCACGAATTGAGGCCATAACGAAGGGCACAGAGTTCCGATGGCGATCAGGCCTCCTGCACCGAATCGGAGACCCAGGCCTTTTGAAGCCTCATTAATCGCCTGAAAGGCTTTCTCAGTAATTTCCGACGTGTAGCGCTCAGAGCTTACAAGCGTTTTCTCCCTAAGCGCAGCATTCAGTTAGTAACTTAGATTTCGTGAGAGTGCGGGAGGTCAACCGACTTTTTGAGTTTTTGATTTGTCTTCGTCATCTTGTCTAGTAATTGATTTATCGCATTAGCATCGTTTATGCTGCGTCGAGCGAATATATTGATATCGCGACTGAACAGCGCTACATCTTCGCGAAGCTTTCTGAAATCCTGTAACAGACTCTCCGTGTCATTTATGCGATTTTCTAGGAACTGAGAGGAGGCTGCTGTAAGTGCAAAATACAAATATGATGAGGTGCAGAGATCTCACTCTACGATATGCCGTGATTTCATCCTTCTCCTTGGCTGAGTACTCGTTTTTTCTGATCTTGCCTAGGAAATCTCCAACAAAATCTAGCAAAGAGCGTAAGCAAACCCTCGCACTCGTGGAGGGTCCCTCGCCTGCAGAAACAGTCCGTGCGCTCCCAGCAACGCTACGCGATTTCCAAAGGAGTTTGAGGTATTGCTGCAGATCGTCGTTTAATTGCGGCGACTCGACGGGCACAATGAAAGGGTGTACGTCATGATATCTCGACCACCGACTCCTCAACTCCGCTTGCTTAGCTGAGGATGGCATTTGAAGTCGAGCTTCCAGGAACAGGAGGATCAGCATCTTTCTGAAGCTGATCACTGGGAGGCGACTCTTGAAACCCATCTCAACGTTTCGCGAAGCGACACAGAGTTTCTTCATTTCTTCCTGGAGCAACCTTGATCCATCGTCAAAGTTCCGAGATAGCACTTCCGAGTTGATGCCATCGAGTGCTATGTCATTCCCTTCATACTCTAGAGGAGCGTCTGTAGCGGAATTCAGTGATCCCCCACTGGTTGAATGTTGGGGGATACGTAGAGACAGATCGTCACGACTACCAAGTGAAGGCTGCATGAGATAAACAGCAGGGGCAAGGTGGACGACTGCCAGTGGGAACTTGCTGGGCTAATAGTCCGGACCGCAGGGTTTGCTATTTAACCTGAAATCAAGCCATGACCTCCCAACTGCGTCTTGGAACAGGGCTCATTTGACAAGAAAGTATGGACTGAATGAGGTAGCTTGATAGCAACTCGGGCTGCGGAGCTTTGGTTTTGGCCCGGGGGTCCTGACCGCAAAGTTAGTGAACTTCTCAGTCACATATTGATCAGGAATATGGCCAATGGCCATTCAGTGTGCAAGGATGGATAGCGGAAATGAGTTCACATTTGACAACACGAGGTTAGGACATTTTGATATGAACATGGAATGTGTCGTGCATGCGGTGGAGCGAACACCTGGCGGGCCGTGGAATGCAAATTTGAACAGGTGGTGGTGGCCTAGGCAAGGCGAGGGTTTAGCCTATCTGTGCGTGAGAAGCGAAGTGGCGGTGCATCTTTGTTGCTCTTGTCCACTTCGCTGTCCCTAGCCCGACTCGCTGCCTCGCAGCTCTGCTCACCTTTTCGCTCCCACCTGCCACTCCCCTCACAGCCCCCGTCCAAATCTTATAGCTTTGTCCGTGGCTGTTTCGCTCGACTCCCGTCGAGGCGTAAGCATCGCTGTTCGGTTGCCCATCCCACCCCACAGCTCGCTTCACCCGACAGATCGGGCACAGTCCCGGGCCGGAAACCTGCGGTTTCGCCCACCCTGTCGTATTCATAGCACATCCGATTCATTCGTGTACCTCCGCTGATACTAGTATACATTCTTTCCCCCTCACTTAGCAAACTAAGCTCGACACGCACAGACAGCATGTTTCCTTAGGAATTATTGGTAATCATCCCAAGACGTCGTCCGCTACTAGCGCTTGAGCTAAGTATGCGTATTGCCAATATGTACCCTTCGTCATGACGTGTGTCTTTCAGACGGAGAGCAGCCTGATGCATCACATCGTGGGATTCCATGCGAACAAAAATCCATGATCAACACAACATTGCCATATGTGCCCATCTATTCCCGTGCCATTCCCTGTAGCCAAACCGCGGCATTGAAAACGTAGCCTTTGCCGAATCGAGTATCGCAGCAGTAGGGTGTCTTGAAAAGCCTCGAGACACAATTCATTTATTGACTCAGCTTGCAGCTCTGCCACATAGTAATACGGCTGCAGGTTGCAACACAAACTTAGACTGCGTTGCCGAAATGAGACGCTGCCGCTCGAGAGATCCGGGCTTGAGATTCTCGCTGTTGTATGAAAGCAGCCTTCAAAACTGGGCTCGAAACAGCCTCGAAATAGGGTGAATCGATGTTTTCTACTTCGAATTTCGAAAAACCCTGATGGATTGGTTCTACCAGGGCCACTTGAACTTACATAAATCAACCCACCACAGCACCAGTGGAGCTAACCCATTCAACCGGCAATTTGCAAGGTTTAAGTTCAAGAATGCCAACTTGCTTCTCCTGGGCGTTGCTTTGATTGGCACGAAGAGCATATGATTACCAGGTTGTCATCTAAGATCTAAGCTCCAAACTCATGCATACAAATAATATCACGAAGCGCCGTAAGAGATGCAATGTCACATCAGGGTGCTGAAGAGGACCCGCAGACTTCTAAAACCTGTGTGTGTACATGAGGATGAAAGACGGGCTTGGTTCTTCTCCGCTGTCTACGTAAATGAACCTGTTGATTCACCGTTCCATCAAGTGCCAATTCAGAGCAGTTCCAGAATAGTCGAGTCGTTATCAGGCGCCCAAGTATATATGAGGATCCTTTCTTTCGGCTGAACTTGCGCGTTTGGGATACTACCCTCACAGTAAATAGTAAGCCATACAGTTGACCGGCACGTCACTCAATATTTGTCTCCCCTTACAGCTGTCCTTTCGAGATGGCGAAACTTCTATCCATAATCCGTGGCAGAGACTTTCCATCCAAGTTATCTCAAAATGACCCTCCTCCCAAGTACGAAGCGGTTGGTGTCATCTTCACGGTGAATGGACCTGTTTTACACTGAAGGAATCTCCATGTAGACCGAGAATATAATATCCAGTCTTCGTAGATCCGAACATCGTGTTGAGAAGGCCTTCAGGAATGTCTCTGATGGTCTCGACAGGGCCATGGAGATATCGAAGGAGAAAAAATGTCTTTTTAAAAAGGACAGTCGATCACTGGAAGAATTCAAGTCGAAATGGGAGGCTCTTCGTAATGTAGCTTTTTTCACTATATCTAGTACTCGGCACACGGTTGAATGATGACTTGCAGACATACCTACAGAAAGTATGGGAATCGCGCACCGTCGCCGGGGTAGTACGAACTTATGCTGAAGGTGACGGAGCCCCTGTCCATGTGGGAAGTTCACTTATACTGTCCGACAGACTTTTCTGGGCCTTTCTTTGATACGATCACGGACACAGTCATTCCGTTGGATAAGCGTTTGGCGGAGATCAATCGGTATCAAATAGTGAGATCTCTGCCCCTGTTTTTTTTTACTCATCACAGTCGCACTCTGATGGAACGATGATCTTCTCAGGCATGCGCAGGCGGGGTAGATAAGGCCCAAAAGCTCTCACAAGCTTTCAGAGACCTTCACCGCGATGTGGTTACGTTTAGCGGCGAGCTTAGAGAATTCAGCTCGCAACGGTGCCACAGTATAGTGAAAGCTGAAATGGAGAAGGTCATCGTGGATATGTCAAAGGTGAAGCAAAAGCTCGAAAGGCTGGTGGATTTTCCGCGTTTCAGCGAAGTTCAAGCTGACCTTTGATAATCGTTTTGCACCTTCAGAGCCAAAAAAATTGTAAGATCGTTGCTTCAGCTCAAATGGAAGTATTGTGAACATCTGTCAGGCCGATGCTTTGACTAAGATTTCCGACGTCGGGGGGGTCGTGAAATGCCTGAACTCACTCGTGTTTTTCTGCCCTGCTTTGTTGTCGGTTCCTGGATCAGATTTGTGTATAGTGAGCTTGATTGGCGAGCACGCTGCAGAAGCCATCCATGGCTCATCCGACTATCAGGGTATGTCTCACATTCGGTGGTGGCCTGACAGAGCTTATCCTCCCTGAATTTTGACAGCACTGTCAGAGAAATATGGAAAGCTAAAACGCCGAAAAGCCGAGTTCCAGTGCATTCAAGACGGAGTGGATGAAATCAAGAAAATCACATCTTCCCTAAACAACGACACAGATATCATCCAGACGGAGCTGGTTATCTTCGGGGATATCTGGGCAGCTGTGAGTATAGCATCTTCGGAACTCAATCATTTTTACGAGATTTTCTGAATACAGATTGCCTCTGACCTCGTGACTATTCAGACGAAACTCGAGTTAGCATCAAATACCGGATTGGAGGAAGTGAGTTGCATCGTTCACTCTAATTCTGGGATGTAGTACGTGCTGATTACTTTTACTTTTAGCGTCTTGTCGGACATGGACAGGTGATTTCCGGAACATACAGTAAACTGGTCAATGCCTTGAAAGAATACGAGATCAAGATCACCATTGACTGAACGTTCGGAAACGAAATAATCAGGTCCGCTTGGGCACTACGCGTGGAAGGATATCTACGTGGGTACTATTTACGGCTATACTGCTTTTGAGTCTTGAGGACGGTCAGTGGTCTGTAGAGCCAGCTCTACTAGTGGTTGCTTATTTAGTGCGTGGAATTCCGCTAAACATTCCCCAGAATGCGTGCGCTTTGCTGTAAATACCTGTTGCTGAGGTTGAATAAGCACTCGGATGGGGAGACGGTTGGAAATGTGATCCAGACGATTCAAGAACCGTATCAGTAAATCCGGGAGGGAGAGTTTTCCCAGGCGCCCAAAAGGCGTGTTATGTGCAATGAAGACCGCACTGAGGGCTGGCGCACCGGCCAGCGGTATCGCGTCCCGCTTTCTGATTGCGAAGCGGGTACGATGGGATGAGTCACTCCTCGAGGAAAGAAATGTAGTGGTAATTGCATGAATCAGCATGATTCGTCGGGCCGAAAGTTAATCGCAATGGCAGCACCTCTTTCTGCATGGTAACGATCTGGAACAGTCTCTCGCCTTAAGGCAATTCGAACGAGTGCCATGTAGAACGAGATGGAATGATCGGCATGGCCTGTGTATGAGTGAGCTTCGAGGCATTAATGACGTGCATTTCAAATTTACCATGTCTGCTACAACTTTGTACATCCCATTGTTGGCACTGGCGTAACAAATGACTGCAGTCGATAGTGTGCCGGAGTATAATAGCATGAACAAGGTAAACGATCCCCGTCGTCGATCGACAATGTAGACTTGAAGATCCACCCTGGAATAAATTTACACCACCGTCAATGTCGGTGACGTTTTGTGCGACTTCCGTCTGTATGCTCAACCCTGTGTTCGGGACAATATAGCGTATGAGTTTACTATCCACTTGTACCATAAAGGTGCTAAAGTTTGAATTGATCCCCAGCCTTGATTTGATAGATTCCGAACATTCATATCTTCCGTTCACAAAATACCAACTGGCCGACAAATTGCATCATGTTCTGAAAGCCACCGTCATTTACGACTGCGTCGGACGATTCAATCCAAGCAAAGAAAATCCAATGTAAGTCCATTAAGCCAAGAGGTGGCCACAACCTGATCCCAAAATGAACATCACCACTGCACTAATCTATCACTAATATAAGTTTTGTATGCTTAGCCCGAGAGGACGTTGATGGGGGAGCAGCCAACAGCGACAAGACCGTCCTAACCATTTCATTCAGATGAAATGTCTCGCTAGGATCAAGTTCTTAACACTCACAAAGTGGTTGTTCTCGCAGCAAACAGGCTGCTGCTTGCAGCTAGAACCAACTCCGGCGATGCCGGTGCAGCCCAATCCAACAACAGCCTCAATCTCAGCGACAACACTTCCGACCAAGGCACCAATGCCCTGTGAGTGAATCTCGTCCTGGATCGCTGGCGTGTTGTACTAGAGTATCGATATCGCAGGTTAAGTTCGACTTCGACGCAGAAGTAAGGACGAGACACGTACGCTGCCGACCTTGTTGCAACAGTTGGGCGAGCCGGTGTTGCACTGCGAGTTGGCAACGACGAGGGCAACGAGAGGAAGGAGAGCAAAGATGCGAGAGAACATGTCGATGAAAGACAGACGATGGAGTGATGCTAGAGAGAGTGAACGAGTGGTGTAGCTGAGCAGCTTGGTGGATTATTATTTTCTGGCTCTGGCTGCCTCTTTATATACCCTGCAGAGGAGCCCTAACCCGTTCTGGGTTGATGAATTCACGGCTCTACATACGCGGTGACCCAGTGGTCTGGTCGCCAACTTCTCCGTAGTGGATCCGGGCCGACGAGAACCTTACGTTTGTTACGTCAGTCTTGGCCAATTTTTACCGTCGGTAGAAATGTTTGAACGCAGCGGCAGATCACCGTCGAGTTTTGTCCACGCTACCTTGCCGGCCTAACGACGGCTCGGAGAATCTAGACTCGGAATCCACTGTGACAGGATGTGACTCTCAGGGTCAATGACCGAGGATCTCGCCGTCGCAAACTTTTTGGCCAGTGCCAGTGGTTAGATGCTTAAGAATGAATGGAGAAACGTCCACCAACTGAAATAATCGATTTACTAGCAGGTCCGTCATATGTAAACAATGAAAAGTAGCTATGTAATAGCCTCAGTGAAGTATGTACATGAATAACTTCATCACTGCATAATCGAAATTTTAGACGTGTTCAAGAATTTCAAACGATGTCAAGGCTTGGGAAAGTTGAGTATCTAATACCGGGAGAGTTCACGTAAAATCTGAACAGGAAACCGAAGCATCCAAGCCTTGAATCAACTTGTGCCAAGTGAGTTACACCTTGTCTGCGATTCTTAAGAAAAGACAATCGATCAAGTAAGATGCCGGTGACTCTATCTTAGCCAAGCTCGCTTTCCGTGTCCCTTTATACCGAAAGAATCAGACCGTCGCCTCCAAATGTTTCAAGCTTCCAGCTTGACGAACGATTTGACTATCCCTGAGACCCATAATGTCAAGCCAAGAGCAGAGGAGCAGAGCAGAAGTTGCTAAAAACTTGCTCCCTTCGAAAGGCACATGTTACTTCTCTTCACAAGTTGCACTTTTAATTCATGAAATGACATGCTAAATTTTTGAAAACTGGTTCCGATCATCACCGTGCCCTGCTGGCTCCACACAACGCATGCAAATAAATATAGCTTGCCCGGGCAAAGGTGCTTCCAGATAAAAGTCAAAGTCAACTACTTGCTCCACCTGCAAGAGTTCATCACAGGTGCTTCCATGGGTAGAGTTAAGAATCAAGATCACTCTCCCGGCTACGCGAACGCCCGGAACCAATCCCGCCCAGCCTCGAACACCACCCTCGCCGCTTCAACCCCATCGAGTGGGTGTGTCTCTTTGGGGAAAGTCAACAGTTCTACCACTCTCCCCCTCCCTTTTAGTGCATGGTAATAACCCCTCCCCTGCGCCGGCGGCACCCGCAGATCATCTTCGCCGAGTAGCAACAACACAGGCGTCTTGACGCTGTCCACGTGTGCGATCGGCGAGGCCTTGTAGAGTGCAGCGAAGCTCTCCGGGGTGACGTGCGTTCCCGGCCCAAAGGCAAGCCCGAACTCGCTGATGGCCCAATCAGGGATGTCGGACGCGCTGAAGAACTCGCCCACGGAGATGACCGGGTTGCGCACGACCGCTGCGTTGAAGGTGTCCGGGTATTGGCCAATGACTTTTGGTAGATCATGATTTTGTCGTGGTCAGAACGTCGGATCGGATGTAAAGAGCGAGAGATAGGAGGGGTGTCGAGAGAGACTTACGATGAGCAGTCAGGAAGCCGCCGTGGCTCCCACCTAGAACAATCTGGCGACCTGACTCTGAAACCCCGAGACGGATCAGTTCTTCGACCGTCGCCAAGCAGTCCGCCACGTCAAGGGTGCCGCATTTCCCGACGAGATCTTGGATACATTTATCTCCGAATCCCGTGGATCCAGTGTAATTCGGTAGAGATATGGTATCTGCAGGTCTCGCTCAACAACGGGTTCGGATCGGCGATGCATAGATAGCATTGGTTGACTCACAGCCTTCGAGCGCATATGCGAGCACGCCCGACGCGAAGGACGTCACACTGCACGAGTGCGGTCCTCCGTGTATGAACGTCAAGCAAACAGGTTTGGATCCTTGTACCGACTCTCTCGACCGAATGACTATAGTTTCGACCGGATATCTATCTGGAATGGGTATGACGCGTGATTCAAGGCTAGAAACCGCTGCCTGAACTGCAATGAGCATCAGCGCTAGGATTTATCTCCTGGAGCATCGTGGTACGCACGTTTTGGAGAAAGGGTGGGTCTATCAAGAATCATGAAAGCTGGCGAAAGCCCTTCATTTTTGAAAGTTAAAAGAATAGTTTCGGGTGGAGACGTCGGGCTACTTCGAGAACATATAGCCAAACGCACTCCGTCGGTCGCGAGCAAATTCCAGCTGTATAGTCTTGAGCTATCTGAACGCTCATCGGGCGCGACTTCCAGTACAGTACCGGTGTCTACGTCGATCGAGACCAACGTTGAACGAGACCGCCA
>JBBPPC010001068.1:0-10902 GCA_038091775.1 Leccinum olivaceopallidum | reverse complement strand
TAATTGTTATCGAGGTTGCGCGTGATATAACCTAAACGATCTGCGGGTAATACCTACCCATCCGCTTGACGGGCAACAGATATCGCCTGCGTGCACTCCCCGGTTCCCCCACCAGAAAGTTGTGCTCGTGACACAACCCTTGCCGAAGAAGATTTTCTTTTACAGATCGAGTGACGTGACTCTTAGTGTGATCCTCCTTGTTATATGATCGGTACCCTCATCCTTTGCCTCGGTACCTTTACCTTCCTCTATTGCTTCACCATCCTCGCCTTCCTCTTCTACCATCTATCGAATCAAGAAGAAGGTTACCACCTCGAATTGACCCTCGCCGGAAAGGAATTCAAACTCAGCTTCCTCTCACCCGACTACCACCGCCCCACCGAACCTGACCCGTGGGAAGTCAAAACTTTGAAAACCGACAACGGAGATTGGGGTGAAGCACCTGAAGAATACTACACCGCAACCACTTGGACTCCCCAGCTCTCCCAAGCCGGAATCGCACTTCTCCAAGAAATCAACGAGGAAGTATCCGCCAACTTTACCGACGAACAGGTCATCGCTGCGTGGCCTGTCTAAAAATCGCCCACCATTTTCTCCCTCGAAACTCAGACCCTCGCTGTGCGAGAATACTCCCCGGTCCCGCGTCTTCCTATAAAAGAAGAAGACCCAAACGATTACGACACCACCGGTTACGGATACGAACTAGAGTTCATAGGCGAGTGGCCCCTTGAACTAAAACACGATTGCCTCCAATCCCTCGTCGGAGAACTCGACATCCAAGCAGTTGAAGTAGACCCCTTCTGGAATTACGTTAGTCACGTAGAATACGAAATCTTTTACAACGATGGCAGACCAAGGAGTCCCGACCTACCAAGAGGAGATCGATGAACTCCGAGCCCAACTTACTCAGCTCACCACCACCCTAGCCGCGGTCACTCAGAACGCCATCGCCGCGACCCAAGCAGCAGCAGCAGCCGAAACCCGCGCCGCAGCTGCCGAGACCGCAGCCCAAGGCCGAGCGCCGCCAAAAGTTTCCAAACGCGTAGACGTCGTACCAGACCCCGGAAACTTTGATGGATCCTACAAACGCTTCGACGAATGGTGGTGCAAGATGAGCACGTATCTTGCGTGCAACGACGATTGTTTCCCCACCACAAAAGAATCCACCTTGGCAGTTCTCACGCGGATCGGGTCTACCAAAGAGAAGGATACAAACGGAGCAGGAGCTTGGGCCCGTAACGAGATTAAACGGTACAGTCAGGGGCGTCGTTTTCCGTCGGCAGGAGAATTGGAAGAACAACTCCGCTCGCGCTTCCAAATCGGGAACGAAAAAGACATCGCTACGCGAAAGTTAATGGCCAAGAAACAAGGAAAAGATGAGCGGACTCAGGTCTTCTTAACCTATTGGCTAGGACTTTACGATCAAGCACAATGTGATGACATCATGGGGGTGGCCCTGTTAGAACAAAACATACGACAGGACATCATCAAAGCCATCTTCATTGCCGACGAACGTCAAGAACTCGTAACCGATTACGTAGATGTCATACAAAGATATGCCAACGCCATTGAAGCATTCGAGTCTAAGGCCCCCCGCAGTCATGGGTCATCCAGCCGTCGAGATCCAAACGCTATGGATATCGACGCCACAGTAACTACTACCGACGTCCGCAAAACATCTCTGGGATGTTACAATTGTGGAGAAGATGGGCATCGAGCCAAGGAATGTAAAAAAGCATCGACACGTTGCCGCGAATGTGGATTCTCGCGAGGAGGGCACAGAAAGGAATGCTCGCGATACAAACCAAGGAACGTGCGGGTGGCAGAAGGAACTGCGTCACCAAACCAATCAGCCCCACGAACACCCAATTGGGAAAAAGCCATACAAGGAATGGACTTAGAAGCGGCGCAAGCCTATTTTCGAGATCTCGATGTGACTCAGGGAAAAGAGTAAGGGAGACCGTATCGGGTACGACCCCTCCCCCTCATTATAAACCAAAAAATAGTTTACCTTTGGACTACCGTACTCGACGCCTAGATAGTGCTAGTACAACCTCTGTTTCCTCTTTTTCTTCTAACAATCGTTTTAGTATATTAGATAGTGACGTTTCTCTTGATTCTCTGTCGTCTCGAAGTAGTATCCTACCAGACAACACAACCGAAGCCACGATCTCGAAAGAGCGTGCTCCCCGGGAAGGGAGGCTTAATTTGGCTTACAAAGAAAAAAATAATTCCCCCACTCAGAACCCGACTGAGAGGAAAGTCCGCACTATGCGCCCACTTAGGGAATTAATCCTAAAAATAGATATAATTACAAAAAACAAAAACATCGAAGTAGCAGCCCTTTTAGATAGTGGAGCAAATGGAGTCTTCATAGACACCGAATGGGCTAAGGCCCAACGAATACCCCTGAAACCCCTCGAACTCGTGGTACCAGTATACAACGTAGATGGAACGGTCAACTCGGCAGGAGGCATAGCTTATACTACCGACCTAATCATGGATTTCCAAGGACATCGTGAAAAGATCACAGCTGACGTAACCAATTTGGGACGAAATCAAATGATTCTGGGGTACACTTGGCTTTGTGAACATAACCCCCTAATTGATTGGGTTCAAGGAACAGTAAAGTTGAACCAATGTCCCACTTCTTGCCGAGCACTGAACGCCATATACGAATCCCGATTGGACGAATCTGAGATCGACCACTCTTACCGCGTTCAGGGTCTAGGAAAAGAACCTTCGGATGGAATAGAACCCGAAGAAGCCTTCAAATTAGTGCCGACAGCGTACCACGAGTATCTGGATGTTTTCTCGAACTTGAAGAAAGCTAGCGAACGCATGCCCGAAAAGAAACCTTGGGACCATGCCGTCGATCTAAAGCCGGATTTCAAACCAAAAAAGGGTCGATTGATTCCCCTCAATCCGGTGGAACAAGATGAAGTCAAAGCCTTCGTAGAAGACCAACTGAGCAAGGGCTACATCAGACCCTCAAAATCCCCCCAAACTTCCCCCGTGTTCTTCATTCCTAAAAAGGATGGCAAAAAACGAATGGTCATGGACTACCGATATTTAAACGAGGGAACTGTCAAAAATAACTACCCTCTTCCGCTCATCGGGTCAATTGTGGATAAACTAAAAGGAAGCAAGATCTTCACCAAGATGGATCTCCGTTGGGGTTACAACAATGTGAGAATCAAAGAAGGAGACGAATGGAAAGGAGCCTTCGTCTGTCATCTTGGGTCTTATGAACCTACCGTAATGTATTTCGGGATGTGCAATTCCCCAGCTACGTTCCAGAACATGATGAACGACATCTTTGCGGATATGGACGACGTCGTAATTATTTATATCGACGATCTCTTGATCTTTACGAACAAGGATATGAAACACCATCAGGAAATGGTTAAAAAGGTCTTAGAAAGACTACGAAAGAACGACTTATTCATCAAACCCGAAAAGTGTTTCTTCGGGGTACAAAAGGTCAACATGCTAGGCATGGACGTCTCCTGCGATGGGATTTCAATGAACGCTGGAAAACTAGACGGAATTGCGAAGTGGCCGGTCCCCACTAACGTAAAAGCTGTACGAAGCTTCTTGGGCCTAGCCAACTTCTACCGCCGTTTCATCACCAATTATAGTTTAGAAGCGAGACCCTTGCACGACCTAACTAAAAAAGATCAACCCTGGAAGTGGGAAAAGGCTCAACAACACGCGTTTGACACACTCAAAACTAGATTCACCACTGCGCCTGTTTTGGCATACCCGGATGACACGACCCCTTATCGTGTTGAATGCGACGCTTCGGACTTCGCCACGGGGGCAGTGCTTTCCTCCCTGAAGAATGACAAATGGCATCCCGTTGCCTTTATGTCCCACTCCATGACCCCCGAACAGCGCAATTACCCTATCGCTGATAAAGAAATGCTAGCGATCATCTTAGCGTTGGAACAATGGAGACAATATCTAGAAGGAGCTAGACATAACTTCGAGATTTGGACGGATCACAAGAATCTTCAGTATTTTATGAAGAGTCAAGATCTGAATCGGCGCCAAGCTAGATGGGCACAATATCTGTCCCGATTCGATTACACTCTCATAAACAAACCCGGTACCTCGATGGGAAAAGCCGACGCCCTCTCCAGAAGAGAAGATCACATGATCGGCATCGAAGAAGATAACAAACAAATGACATTCATACCGAAATCCCGCATCAGATCTCTAGAAGAGATTACCCTATTCGATAAAATCAAATCCACGCATTCTGGCTGCACATCTCCAGACGGGTCGATCCTCCGTGAAGGATTATATTATTATAGCAACAAACTTTGGGTCCCGAAGGAATTCCGACGTGAGGTAATAACACAATTCCATGATCACCCAATTTTCGGACATAAAGGTGCCGAAAAGACACAGGATTTCCTCACTCGGTATTATTCTTGGCCAGGAGCTAAAAAGGATATACAAGAATATTGTAAAGCTTGCGAACGCTGTGCGCGTATGAAACCCACCAACCTTCCGCCAGCCGGAAAATTGCAACCCTTAGAAGTCCCTGAAGGACCCTGGAAGAATGTGTCAGCCGACTTCATTACCGGCTTCCCCGCATCACATGGTTTTGACAGCGTGTTAGTAGTGGTAGATCGCTTCTCGAAAGAAGTCGCATTTATACCAACCACGAAAACCGTTACATCCAAGGGAACCGCCAAACTCTATAGGGACTATGTTTGGAAGCATCACGGACTTCCCGATTCTCTTGTTTCCGATCGCGGACCTCAATTTGCTAGTCAAACAATGGTGGATCTGCTCAAATTGCTAAAAATAGAGAAGAAGATGTCCACCGCATACCATCCCCAAACCGACGGACAAACGGAGCGCGTCAATCGCGAACTTAATCAATATCTCCGTCTTTTCTCTGCAGAAAAACAAGATAAATGGGTCGAATGGCTTGCCATCGCTCAGTTTAACTTCAATAACACTCGCTCGTCCGCAACTGGCTTCACCCCATTTCAGTTGACCAAAACATTCGCCCCGCGTCTCGGTTTCGAACCAACACCCGTAAAAGCTCCAGCCACTAAGGAGTTTGCCGATGACATGAAAGCCAATCTCGAAAAGGCTAAAGACGCACTTCAGCGAACACGCGAACGAATGAAACTGCAGGCAGATAAACATCGATCCGATGCTCCGGAACACAAAATCGGAGATCTCGTTTGGCTCAGTACCGAACATCTCGCTCTTGATGAGCGCCCATCACGTAAATTAACGGAACGCTGGATCGGCCCTTATCAAATCATAGAAGTGCATACCAATAGCGTGGGATTACTCTTCCCCAAATCCGTGAAAGCTCGCCACATCGTCAATGTCTCTCGAGTTAAACCTTATATTGAACCCTTACCGGGTCAACCGGTAGTCCGTCCAGGACCGGTGCTTGTCAATGATGAAGGCACTGAGGAATTCGAAGTAGATTACATTGTTGATTCCCGTCCTATTGGTCGTGGCTTCCAATATCTGGTACATTGGAAAGGTTATGATGAAAGCGACCGGACTTGGGAACCTGCCTCCGGTTTAAAGAAAGCCCAGTCAGCTATAACCGACTTCCACCGCTGCAAACCCTCGGCTCCTAGACGTTTGAAAATGAATCGCGCTCTTTTTGATCAACTTTTTTCTACTCCTCTCATTAATTTCACTTCTGGTTCTACCTCCGCTTGATCTGGAATCTCAAGCCTAGTAGGGGGGTAATGTTACAAATCTCTTCATTTTCTACTTCTCGAAAGTCACGTGACCTGCTTAGTCAGCATCACGTGACCACTTTTATACTTCATCTTTCGTTTTTTACTTTTCCAAATCACGTGACTTGCACAGCCACAAGTCACATGACTTATCCTGGCAGCACCCGTCGAACACTTATTCATATATAGTTAGCACAGCTTATCCAGACCGGCCCTAAGCTGGTCTGTGCGCATGTACCAGTAGTATAAATACTTGAATGCAGCAACCGAACAAGCTAGTCTTGTTCTGGTTGGATTCCCCTAACCTATACAGTCCCCATCCCTCTTAGTCCTTGTCCCCTTGTTGAGGTGCCATAGTCCTTTGTGGATAGGGTTGCCTTCAGTAAGGAAGTGCACAATAAAGAAACACCAAGAGTGTGGGATTACAAGGTATTCAGTGCCACTGAACTTCAAAGTGAGTGACAAACAAAGATATATGCTACACATCAAGGCAAACAATACACATTAGTTTGTAGTAATCAATCCTGATATTTCGGACGGATATCTTGTCAAAGCTATATACAAGACTAGGTAAGTGCACAACAAGTAGAACTTGCAAGATGTAGGATTAAAATTCTAAAGGTACTGAACATGGAGAACCAAACTCAAAGTAAGTAATAAATAAAGAAATTTGCTATATATCAAAGGCAAACAATATATGACAACTAGTTTGTAACAATATTTTAGACCAATATTCTCTCAAAGCTGAATACGAGACTAGGTGTGCATGACCAAGTAGAACTTGCATAGATGTAGGGTTAAAATTCTACAGGTACTGAACTGCTACGTCTTCCAACTCAGTATGAATCAACTTGGAAAAAATATGACAGCTAACCTGCAGTAACCCAAGATATTCTCTTGAAGCCAAGTAAGCTGAAGGCACTACTGGACTGCCATCTAGTACCAACTCAAGCTTTGAAGTGAGTGATATGCAAAAGCCATTTAATCTGTAGCACAGCAGTAACCTATCCCATTATTTCAGACCAATATTCTCTTGATATCTGGTGTTATTTCAGACCAACATTCTACCAGACTAGAAAAAAAAGTAAGCTCATGACATTGAAACACTTTGTATGGTTGCAGTATTAAAATTGTGAATGTACCAGATTACTATTTTCTAACTCAGGCTTTGAAGTGAGTAACAAACATATAACTTTTCTGTGATCAAGGCAAACAAAACATGATGTCTAATCTGCATTAATCTAATCTGGTATTATTTCAGACAATATTCTCTCAAAGCTGGACACTAGAACACAAGAAGAAAAGTAAGTTCATGACATTGCAATACTTTGTATGGATATTCATACTACCATTAAAATTCCAAAGGTAATATTGTCTATCAAATCCAAGGTGAGTAATAAGACACAAGCACATTTTGTATAAATCCTGTCAATCCTGTCACCCAATCACTGCTGACTTGTATTTTCATATGTTAGATCAGTACTGTGCTGAAACTCAATCAGAACCTGAGCAATTCCAGATAAAAAAAATTGGTATGAATTAAGACAAACTATATCTTGGTATTTTAAATCAAATCATTCCAGTTCCTATTCATGTCTTCAACCTTCAAGCCAAGGAAATATTACTGTGCACAGCCTATCACTGCAGCATGCAGAAAAGGATTTGTATCTTGAGGAGGCTGGATTTGTCATAGGGATGCTATCCATGTCAGTTTCAAAAATCCTAGAGCTAGACCCCGTCAGCATCCATATCAGCCTGAGCCACCAAGAAGACAACAGGATGATATAGACTCAGAGGAAAACCAAGAGAATGACGAGGACACTGGCAGTTCTGATATAAATCTGGAAGCTGAGTCAAATATGGTGGATGCAATTCCTGTGGGTGCCTATTATGTTACCCATCCTGTTCTAGATGGTAAGTTCTATCTATATTCAGTAGCAAACCTAGTATATACTAAACATAAAATTATTGACATGATAATAGGAACTCCTTGTGATGTCAATGGTCAGGACTTGCAACCAGATACTCAGCCTGCCCCTCCTCAGCCAAAAGAAGGTGGTCCATGGCACCCATTTGAAAGCCATGCTCATTTCGAATTGGCTGATTTTATATTTTGTCACAATGAAATGGCAGGAGAACAAGTGGATGACTTGATGCATATCTTAGCATCAATGCCAGATGCAGAAGGACATCCACCATTTTCTGGTCAGGATGATCTTTATAAATCAATTGATATAATTGCAGAGAAAGATAAATGGAGCTCTGGTGCAGGCACAAATTGCTAATCCAGAGCTTAAAGACCATATCAATTATGCTCCACGCCAAGTCTTTGGCAATAAGCATCAACATGTTTGGTCAGATTTCATGAGTGGCAATTGGGCATGGGACCAATGTGTGAGTATTTGTCATTTTCATTTCTTATGATAATGATAGTAGCTAATATTTGCTAATATAGAATGAACTTGCCAAGAATGAAGATAATCATGGGGCTATGTTTGTCCCAGTGATTCTTGGAAGCGACAAGACCATAGTGTCTATTGCAACAGGGAACAATGAGTGGCCAGTGTATATCTCTACTGGAAATATACACAATGGTGCAAGATGTGGACATGGACAGGCTGTTAGTTTGCTTGGATGTCTGGCTATTCCAAAAAGTGAGTAGACATTATAATTCATTGTGTCTAAAATTAATATACTTTGATAGCTGATAAAGAGTTTGAATCTGATGAAGAATTTTGAAAATTTTGACGTCATTTATTTCAAACTTCACTTGCTATAGCACTTGAACCTCTACGAGCAGCAATGTCAAAAGCTGAGGTGGTTCTATGTCCTGATGGCCATTATTGAAGAGCAATATATGGAATTGGTCCATACATTGCAGATTATCCTGAACAGGTGCTATTGACTTCCATTGTTCAAGGATGGTGCCCCAAGTAAGTAAATTATCTGTTATATAATATGGAAATTATAATCACAATATGCAATACAGGTGTTATTCTAGCCGTCATAATTTGGATGATAGTGATGATCCCCCCATACTGTGGAATCATGAGCATACAGAGCTGCTTATGAAGAGCCTTCAGTCAGGTGTCTTGTGGAAGGAATATGGAATAGTTGATGATATCTTGGTAAATCATCTGAATTATTTCTGAAGTACACATTATTTTATCTAATATCTTATAGCCTTTTACAGCATCTTTTCCTCGTGCAAATATCCATGAATTGATCTCCCCTGACATACTTCATCAAATCATCAAAGGCACATTCAAAGATCATCTTGTAGCATGGGTGGAAATATATATCAAAGTCACTTATCCAAATTCAAAAGCTATTTTAGCTGAGATAGATCGTCGGTATGTCATATCTTGTTTTACCATTTACAATTGATCATTTCAAATTTATATAGGATTGCTGCTGTTCCACCCTTTCCTGGATTGTGATGCTTTCCACAGGAGCGGGGTTTTAAGCAATGGACAGGGAATGACTCCAAAGCACTGATGAAAGTAAGTGTCTGCAAAATAATATTTCGTTGTTATGCAATGAATGTATAATTGATACTAATATTTGTCACTTAGGGTTATCTTCCTGCTATTGCTGACTATGTTCCTGAAAAAATGGTGCAAGCCATTGCATCATTCATGGAGTTCTGCTATATTGTTCGCAAATCCTCTATAGATAAGGCTGACTTGGATGCTATTAGCCAAACTCTGGAGAGGTTCAAAGTTACACGAGTTATATTTGAAGAAACTGGTGTTTGCCCAAAAGGAATATGCATCCCTTGTATGCATGCTTTGCAGCATTATCGACATTTTATCCAGCTATTTGGAGTACCAATTGGTCTTTGTTCTTCCATTACAGAGTCTAAGCACATACAACTTGCTGTGAAGAAACCATATCGCAGATCAAACAGACATGAAGCCTTGGGCCAGATGATTGTTACTAATCACGCTTAAGCAATCTGGCACACTTCAAGAATATACAAATTGCTCAAGGTAATGTTTTATATCATAATGTTTATGTAGATAGACAAATGCTAATTAGGTATATTCAAGATTATTTGATAGACCATTAATTCCTGATGGCATTGAGCTTGAATTGTTGGAGGTTGATGAACATTGTGATGATGAAAATGTGGATGAAGCTGAGGATGCAGATGGTGAACACATAGATGCAATAGTAAAACTGGCACAGAGAGCTGGTGAGATCTTTTCATATTTAACCAATATATCTATATACATTAAACATTTATTCTTAGTTCCTGACCGTCTCAGGACATTTGAAAATGTGGAAAATGCAATTGGTCATCCTAAGCTTCCTGATCTTGTGGCAAGATTTGTGTATCAGCAGCAAAACTCTGATGCTGATATTTCTGAAAACTGTCCTCTTGTTTTGGAACGAGGATACACCTACAACTCTGCAACTGCAATTTTTTATGCTCCAAGCAATCAATCTGGAGTAGGGGGAATGCATCGTCAGCAGATTTATGCATGTCAATCTTGGAAAAATGGAGCTCCTCATTATGATTGTGTATTTGCTGAAAATAACCCAATGCTTCCAGGATTTCAAGGTTTATATGTTGTTCAAGTCATTTTATTTTTTTCTTTCTCATACAGGAACACATTTTATCCTTGTGCTTTGGTATGATGGTTCACTACAATTGGTGCTGAACCATGTAGAAAAACCAATATGTGGATGGTGAAACCAGAACTGGATGAACATGGAAAGCATGCAGTCAGTGTCATTCACTTGGATTGTATCATGCGCCCTGCACATTTGATTGGAGTATATGGAGATAATATTTTACCAAGAAATTTTAAACATACAGATTCACTTTCTGCATTTGCTGCATTTTATGTTAACAAATTCTCTGATCATCATGCTTTTAAATTAGCATTTTAGCATTCTAATATGTATATTGTTATTAATGGTATATTCAGATTCAGTCTGACATTAGGCTTGAACTATTTGTCAGAAAAAGATTTTTTTGTGATTACTGAAATAGTGGAAGTTAACAATGAAAGTCTAGTATCTATCTGAACTGAGAAGGCTTATATGTCCTTCTACCTCTGAGTGACACATAAGCAGTTTGCAAATTTGATTATCTAGATAATTATATTGCTTAGTAGACTCTTCCCACCACAATGGTGTGTTCCTGGTATGTTTTTTGCAAGTCTCC
>JBBPPC010001067.1:0-10904 GCA_038091775.1 Leccinum olivaceopallidum | reverse complement strand
GCACCTGTTGACCCCTTCAGCCGTCCCATTTAGGCTTTTGCACAGCAGAGGCCTGCTGTGCATGATGCTATCCTGTGTACTCTGGATGAATGCGGCCATGTTGATGGAAAGAAATCTAGCTAGATGATCAAGAAGGTCTTCTCACGAGAGAGATGATGGATGAGGAGGGATATACGAGTCGGGAGGGACAAAATTCCGGACTATCGAATTCGGAGGGGGGACGAGTGAGAGGATGGAAAAGAAGCGAAGAGGATGGCGTCAAGTCTTTTAAACCCTCTGGCGGGAGCGATAGATCGAGCCGGCGCGTGGCACATGTTGCCATGTTCCCCACACCTTTCCAATCGAAGACCTCCCGTCATCAACAGATGCACGAGGCGTTGGCTGCGTAACGGATCTCGTACGGACGATCCCCCAGGAACGTGTTTTTCGGGAAAACAGTAGAGCGATAGCGAACCGAGCGGCGCTGGAGATCAAAGGGTCCAACTCGTAAGAAGTAAAAAATGCCCTCGCAAAGGTTTTTCTGCCATGTGGATCTGAGATCAGTCTGAAGATCTCGTTGTAAGCGAACAAGCGCATGGAAAGTCGGGATTGTTCGAATTGGAATATTTGGGGCTGTGAGTTGCAGAACATTCGAACGGAATTTAGCGGGTGAGTCGGGGAGAATGTTCGCTGGAATATGACGAACGGTACTAATTGATCCGATTCTCCCATAGATATTAGGCACCGAACGACGAAGGTCTCTGCAACGAACGTTGAGCGATCCTCGGTAGTGGCTCACATATCACATATCATCAAAAATGACAAGAACAGCAGAACCAAGACGAGGGGCATTGAAAGGGACGGTTATATCCAAAGAACACTGAACAAAAGTAAAAAAAAAAAGTTGGATAAGGGAAACTGATGGAGGGCCCAAACAATTGATGAAGAACGGGAAATATACCAGTCGTAAGACCGATTTCCACGGACGATTCACTTCATGACGATGCAATCTTATCATCTGTCGTATTTCATTAGAGAATCCAGCTGGCCAGACTTGTGCTTTATCGATGGAGCAGGACGGAAGGTAGCGTGAGAAGACCAATTGGCAAGGGCCACAGCACTTTATAGTCCACACAAATGACGGTGGCCGTAATCAATCAGACCACTATTGTTCGCAGAAGACTTTGGATGGCAGGGCATGGGAATTGTTATATCAGGATGAAATAATGTCATACTCATCTGGTTGATTTCGCGGCGCCAGAGCTGACGAAGCGATAACGCTCAAGCCTATACATATAACCATACAGAGCTTTCTTTCCCGAAGAGCTGTGGCCACAGCTGGCAGGGACTACGGTTGGCCGGCCCAAAGTTCCGAGGGCCTGCTTGGCATGTTGATCCAATCGCACTCTAGGTGACAGGCTACAAGAACTACCAAGTTTTCGTTCTGCTTAACTATCGTCCAATTCTGCAGCGTTTGCAGCCAGTGATGTCAGTGACCCACTTGCCCAACGGAGATCTCGGTCCAACAACCGTTACTACATTAAACTCATGAGAGAGCTTTAATGAAACCATCCTTCGTATGATGACCCTGCATCGGCGACGACGACGTTGGATTTGTCAGGGCATGCGTGATTTCACTTGACAAAGAACCGAGATCCGTAATTCATCAAGACCTCTGAACGAGCTTCCATGTCTCGGACTAAAAAAAAATAGGTCCAATCAGGCCTCCGAGAGTCTATGAATAACTGACCAGCGAATATGCCTATCCGATGATCCCCATTAACCAGCAGAACTAAGGCCAGATTAGTTTTAGTAATAGAAAAGGCTAGCGGGATTGTACCTCGAGCGTGACAGTTTACCCGCCTACTTCGTTCTGCGCCGGAGTGGTCGATAAATCTAGAGGAATTGCCTGCATAGGTCGAGTCCAGAGAAAAAGTGTCGTTTAAGCCAAAGACGTAACATCGATTACGATGTGTAGCAATATCCCTACGGAAGGAAAATAATTGGAGTGGAATTATCGCGATAAAGGAGACTCACTCTCGGCTCTCTACTGTAGGTTCGTAGATTAACTCTCCGATGTATTCTGTACAGCTTGGCTCAGGCAGGTACCTCAGGGGGCGAGCAGGCGGAGTGGCGCACCTGTTATCAAGTCACCTGCCTTTGCCGCTTCGGCCAAGTAGGTACCTAGCCCCCAACTGCTCTTTTTGACCTCCAGTGCCTGATGTACGTGAGCACGACTGACGCGGACGTTGAGTCGTCAGGGGATCACAAACTTTGCGAGTTCCGCGCTGAATTTGAGAATTGCGGCATAGTGTCCCATCGGCTAGAATGCCGGGAAAAACGTGGTGTTACAATCGGAAATGACGGAGCTTACCCCTGCAAGTCGGACTCATCAGTATGTTAAATCCCCTCGCACGTCTGATGACACACACATGCATCTGCAGTTCGTGCACAGCTCTGGATCACATTCCCGAAACGCTTCGACGCAAGGACACCGCTCGGTCGCACAGCTCCACTTGGACCCTGACCTGGCGCAACGACAGCCTTGCCACCGACGGTTGCCTATACAACGTGAGATCGTACTGAAAACGATGAAAACTAGCGGCACACATTCTGGAGAACACCTGCAGTTTCGCTGACAATGCGACTGATTTTTGGAACATGGACAACCCGAAGAATTGTTACAAGGACCAGTATGGCAGCAAGGATCATTACTAAGCAAACTTCTTAGGAATGGGAAATAAAGGTCTTGCGGGACGTACGGCGTAAATAGCGCTGCATTATTGTCTGAAAAGAAGCGTACATAAGATCAGGAAGAAATCACGCAAATTTGGTACGTACCACTGAATTTGAGGGCACGCCGGTGACTTCTTATGTCCGCGAGTTGAGTTTCACCCGAGTCACTTGAACGCAGTAACTTTTTGTAGTAGAGCACCTGATTTCGCTTCAACTCGTGTGTAGTCAGTCCTCCAAGGATCAAAATCACCTCCCAACAAGGCTTAAGACACAACTCCGCAAGATCACAAGGTGTCGCGTTGGAGGTTATTTCAAGGATTACTTTGAACATGTCAAGATCCGCTTCATCCCAAGAAGGATTGTCCTAAAACAATAAAATGGCTCAAGTACCTGGAAGGCAATACGGCAATGGTCGAACCTTCTCTACTTGATTGATAAAACATTGATTTTGACAAGGGTTGGTTACCTCATCATGGACACTAGACAACAGAGATTGCAATCTCAGAGGCATCACGTTAGGTTCAACTTTGCACATCCTGTGATGGGTGAAATGCGTGCATGCAGTGGTAAGCAATGTTACATACCGTGGACACTACAAAGTGGCTCTACACAATTCAAATTCGGACAAAAGAACGAATTCAATCTCTGGAGGCGTTTGCGAAAGTCGGATGCTTCCTGCGTTTGTGTTGGATGCGGAAAAGTATAAGAATCCGGAATCGTGTTTCCCGACCAGTTCAATCGGTCCCTTTACACGTATTAAGCACGAGGGCGAGAAGGACTCCAATTCACTCACCGGACACGAGCAGTAGAGAACAAACCGGGTTTCCCAGGATGTGAACGTAACACGAGAGGCAAGACACCACAATCCTCGATTTCATCATAGGCAAGAGCATACTGAACATTCAATCTATACGCTGTCTCGAGCAAGATGACTTCCACTGCACAACTGTTGTATGTCACCGTGTCGAACGATCATGGGAAACGCATAATGCTCACAGTCAGGGTCAAAGGCATCCCGCCACGAGAACGTCCCATAATGGCGTGTGTGACGGATGTGGTTGAATGTGTGATCATCTGCGAACGGAATGAAGGCCATGTTGTCGCTATCGTCACCCTTGAACACGTTCCGGTGGAGCGGAGAGCATGATTCGTATGGTGGATGGGGTTCCAGAGACGAAGAAAAGTGAATAACATCTAATTTCATGGTCGATGTCTCGATAATCGTTCCGTTAGGCGAATATGATTGTTGAGAGACCGGTAGGCACTCTGATGGAACGGGTCGAGAGTCAGGCGGTGGATTTCCGGCTGCGGGCTTGTTGGAGGACGAGCCGGGAGAGCGAAAATCGGGATGCAAACATGACTGCCAAGTGGATGGAGCGCCAAACGAGGCCAAGACTTGGTGACAGTGCGCGATATTCCAAGTTGTAAATTCTGAGTGAACCTGGAAGAGAA
This sequence comes from Leccinum olivaceopallidum, assembly GCA_038091775.1. Lineage (NCBI taxonomy): Eukaryota > Fungi > Basidiomycota > Agaricomycetes > Boletales > Boletaceae > Leccinum > Leccinum olivaceopallidum. Next base: position 6,737 of record JBBPPC010001067.1, on the reverse strand, counting down.
CTCTTCGAACAAGCTCGAATGTCTTTATCTCTTGCTCGGACAAGATTCGCAATACATCTTTCTGCTCGTCTGCATCGGAGTCGTCACTAGTAGTGATAGTCATGACGGTAGGAGGGATATCACGTAATCATCCACACTGTCAATGGCTTCGTCTGGTACGTTCAGCTCACTATAGTCCACCATTCCGCGTACTCAAAATCCTATTCACAGCTGTAGGAAAGCTTTCGCGCGAGGAATTCCGTCGTCAGAAGGACCTCGATGCCGCTCGTAAGGCCGGTACCGCACCTGCAGCACTCGATGAAGAAGGAAAACCCATTAATCCGCACATTCCTCGTACGTTTCTTGTTCTGGTTGGTCTCATATGTTTTCGTCGTACTCAGACTGCTCCCCTCTACCCTAGAATATATCTCTCAAGCGCCATGGTATCTTGACACCGGTGCCCCGTCCCTAAGTCATCAACGTCGGCCAGCGGATGATCGCACTTCCCACAAACTCGACAACTGGTATGACCGTGGCTCTCTTACAGGTCACGTAGCCAAAAAGTACCGCAAGGGTGCATGCGAGAACTGTGGGGCCATGACACACAAGAAGCAGGACTGTCTCGAGCGTCCTCGGAAAAAGGGTGCCAAGTTCACCAACAAGAACATACAGGCTGACGAATTCATACAAGAGGTCGCGACCGACTATGACGCGAAGCGAGACCGGTGGAATGGCTATGACCCCGCAGAACACAAAAGGATTTACGACGAGTACGAGGCTATAGAGGCTGCTCGGAAGAAGCTGCGTGAAGAGGAGATTGACAATCAAACCACGACTGATCTGGCCGCCGTTCGGAAGGTAGCAAAGGCAGGAAACGAGAAGAAAGCAGCGGACCCCGACTTTGGCTCTAGTGACGAGGAGGATGCGGACGATGACAAGTATGCGGATGCAGCGGACGCAGTTGGCCAGAAACTTGATACAAAGACTCGCATCACCGTTCGAAATTTGCGCATACGAGAGGACACTGCCAAATACCTCATGAACCTGGATCCCGAAAGCGCTTACTATGATCCCAAGACCCGTTCTATGCGTGATGCTCCCTCGAAGAGCGTCGCTCCAGAAGACGTACGTTGGTTTATTCTATCATCGTGGTAGTTTATGACACATTAAATTTAGGCTAAATTTGCTGGAGAGAACTTCTTCCGGTACAGTGGTGAAGCACCGGAAGTTCAGCAACTCCAGCTTTTTGCGTGGCAAGCTGCCCAGCGTGGAAATGATATTCACTTGAATGCGGGTCCTACTCAGGGCCAATACCTACACGAAGAATACAAGGACAAGAAGGAGAAACACAAGGAGGTGACCAAGGAATCCATCCTTGCAAGGTATGGTGGAGAAGAGTACCTCGAGAAGGCACCCAAGGAAATCGTGGATGGTCAAACAGAAGATTATGTCGAGTACTCTCAAACGGGTCAGATCATCAAAGGCAAGGAGCGCGCAAAGGCACGATCGAAATATCCCGAAGATGGTGAGTCATACTGTCTCTGCCGGAAAGTCTGATACCGACTTGACCCTCAGTTTACATCAACAATCATACTTCGGTTTGGGGCTCATGGCACGATATTTCGAATGGTTCTTGGGGTTACGCATGTTGTCACTCGAGCGTGCACATGTCGTACTGTGCTGGCCAGGCTGGAAAAGAAGCCGCATATGCATCAACAGCCCAAGCCCTCCTTGCATCATCTTCAAATTCGAGATCCAATCCGTCGACACAGGAAGCAGTTGCGGAGCCGAGATCACGCATCGAGCAAAACTATTCGAAAAAGCGTGTAGGAGAGGGCGACATCTCCCTCGACAAAGACCGTCTAGCTGAGGCTATGGGCGAGGAGAAGAAGCGGAAAGGGTGGGGAGGCGACGAAGAGGACCGGTTTAGCAAGAAGAAGAAGGGGGTGGAAATCAGCGGTCACGACGTCACGGAAGAACAGCTTGGTGAGTATCTTTAGTGTTTGACTGACTGCTTCTAACTGCTATATCCATGCAGAGGCCTACCGGATGAATCGTCGAAACACCGAAGATCCGATGGCCAACTATGTGGACACAGAGGACCCATATTGATGTTTTACAGTATTGTAGCCTTTCGTTTGTTTGTCATCGCTAGTTAGCAAGCCATAATCCGAAATAGGCGAACCCGAGGTTTACTGAAATTCTCGTTGAACAAAAGAGTCGGCACATGTTCTCAACGTCGGCCGCCCTTCTCTTCGGGCTGGGCACCCGCATCGCCATCGACAAATTTTTGGGCTCAAATGACCCCACCGCTCCCGAAGCCTTTGGCGACATCCTCCTCCTCGGCGTCGTCCAAGGCGTCGCGCTCTACTTCACCCTCATGGAGTTCCGCGATTTCGTATTCGTAGTCGGATTCGCGATCGCAGCACGCCTCATCGTCGAGTTCACGATGCTCCAAGACGTACCCAAGTGTGCGACGACCCTCCTAGGCATCGCACTCGGCGTCCTCGTCACCGACGTCCTCTCCCAGCTCATCGAGGACGGTTACGTGTACGACTTGAGCAGGTGGAGCGGGTTCGGGGGCGCAGGGTGGGGAGCAGGAATGACGACAGACGACACGGAGAGCGAATGCGGCGGCGACCGCTCCTCCTACTCAGTCGTCGAAACTAGACGTCGCAAACGCCTCGTCAAGTTTTCCTCCGCCGCGACCGTCGCACCAGACGAACACCACCGACCTAAAAAACCGGTTCGTCCGCCCAAGAAAGACCCCTCGCGGAAATGGCGCACCGAGTCGTCGTCCGTCCCGCCTTCTTTGATCACGTCCTCGACCGAAGCGCTGGTCGACCCGAACCTGGTCATGGACCCGCTCGAGCGCGAAGTCGCGACTCTCCGCGCGCGCGCGTCACTGGCGGATAGTGAGCGCAGGCGGTTCAAGGAGGAGAAGAAGTGGGCGGTGTCTCAGGGGAATATGGCGCGTGCTTCTCAGATGAGCTGGCAGGTGCAGAGGTATACTCTGTTGACGCAGAGTTTCACAAAGGAGGCAGACGATCGGTTGTTGCAGGGTCAGTTCCCAAAAACCCTCTTCGTCGTCACTAGCTCACTTGGGGAATGCAGTTACAGCTATGAAGGCTGCACGTCGGCAGCAGGTTCGGAGCGAGGTACCTCTTCAAAGGACGGAGCAGAGACATACCAACCACCCAAGACAAACTGCTCCCAGCACTTCCCAACACTTTTTGGTCGAACGTGATACCACAATCAGCGTCGATACGACTCGACAACGAAGACGGAGTTCTTCGGGCAACCTCAAGTCAGCCATGCGCGCTAGCGCACGATGACGACGCTGAGCGAGGACTGCAATCCATTGCTTCAGCTTGTTGATATTAATTTGGTAGATATTCTTGGAAAAAAGTGTTCTGGTATTGGTATCACGAACGAATAGCTCGATCTTTGTAACACCATATAAACTGCTTTCGTGGTATCTCTCGGTGATATAGCCAGTTAAACAGAGATTGTTTAGAAACTGCAATTGAGATCGGCCTAAAGGTTACAGGGAGAGTGCAAGAGTCGCAATTACGATAACTTCGTTTCCAATTAACTCGGGAAAAGTCGACAATAATAAAAAGGAGGGAGTAGGAACGTCGAAGGTGCAAGTAGAAGTACGAAGACGCCAATATGGAACATCATCGGTACGATTTGCCGTTCGTTTTCACGGACGCGCTGGAAGCGGATAGTGACCCATTGGTCTTTCCACCTGTAGTGGGTCGGGGCTTCTTACTGGAGCTCGCTGCATCAGATGACGGCCGAGGTGCAGCCTCCTTCATCACCATCTTTGCATGTATCTCTTCCAGTTTCGAAGCCTTGACCTTTTTGGGCCAGAACAAGGTGACAAACCTGCGGGGAAAGGATATTCAGACACTTTGCATTAGGCAAGACCACGCGCACACATACGTCCAGAGATGCCGTCGCCACCTTTCACGGTCTTCCCCAGCAGCTTGCTTAGCTTGCAGCACATGATCGATTCGACGACCGATGGCAGCGAGGGAGTCCTTCAAGATGGCAACCTTGTCGTCTCGAGGCATATCCTCTCCAGAGAGTTTGAGTTGTTTCTGGGGGAAAAGGTCTACATCCGCAGTCAATCGTGAGGGGTACAAACACACCAATTGTTTCTTCACTGGTCGTAGTTCTTCCTTGGTCGTAGCTTCGTCCATGGACGGACTAGACACACTGGACCATCAAAATTTGAATAATGATCTCTATCGTCAGAACGTACCATTCATCAGATGATTCAGAGTCCGTAAAGGTAGGCGTTGGCCGTCGTTTGCGTTTCTTGGTAGAGGCGTCTTCGACGGACGCGACAGCTTCGCTCTCGGCTCGTCTCTTCCGACTACTCGTGGTGGATGACGATGCTACAATGGTAGGTGGAGGGGTGGCCGAAACCTTAAGTTGTCCTTTATTCCGCAAAGAACTCTCATACGAACGCAGCTTCTCGTCGTGTTCCCGTAGTATACCCAGGAGGAAGTCGCCTCGCCGGACGAGGTGGATTGCATTAGGTATCGGTCGTGTCGAGGAATCTTCGCCTTTCTTGCCCTCCTCAAGGAAAAACTTCCCTTGTAGACCAAGCCGCGAATCCTTGGCCATAGCTTCCCAGTTGCCAAAGCCGTAGATGAAGGCGCCAACGAGCAACATAGAGTCCTCCTGAGGTCCCCAGCGACCAGACCAGTTGAGAGTCGGTCTGATGTTTTCAATGGGAATAGACCAATTGTACAGCTCTTCTGTTGACATGTCACCGAGAATGTTGTTCAGGATCCGGAGGTCACGGTAGCGTGAGAGGACAGTTTCGGCATTGATGTTGCCCACATTGCGGTATGTGACGAGAACCGCCTTGCTCTTCTGGGCGTTGGTCAACGCTTCCCCAGCAGCCGTGCGAGTCCGTTTCTGCTGGTTGTTCTCCTCGACGGCCTGGCTACAGAGGTCGATGATCTCATCTGAAACATCAATGATCATGGCCTTGTGCTTGTCGACAAGCTTGGATTCGCTGACCTTTGGAAGCGTTAACATGTATACCAGCAGAGAAAAAATCCTGGGACGCACGATGATATCATAACGCTGACGGATATCACCCCATCGTTGAAGACTACGGATGAGCACGCGGACGTCACGCTCCCTGAGCTCCATCGCTTTCTGGCTGGCAGTCTTGCGCTGAGGTCCAGGGACCTTGGGTTTTTTCGGAGCTTGGGAAGTAGAGGGCTGGTCGACATCCATGCCCTCATATGAGACGGGGGCGTGTGAACGTTTGCGGTCGCGCAGATCCTGGGCAACCAATTCCTCTGCCTTTCGGTCCTCCTCTTCTTGGTCAAACTTTTGCCGTTCCTCCAGGGGAATGATGTCTTCCCAGTTCATGTCATTTTTGACATCGCTAACGGCGGCAAACTGTGCGAGGAAACCTTCGCCACCAAGCGACGCTCCACCGTCACCACCAGCGGCCATCGTTTCGTGGTCCTCGGCTCTGTTGAGGATTTCGTCAAGGTCCATTTCGTCGAGCTTCTGGTTCTGTTGCAAGTCGTCCTTGTCGAACCTGTGACTCTGTGAGAAATCATCCAAAAGCACTGCGTTCCGGTACTGACATCCTTTGGGCGCCGTATTTGAGCACTGCAGTTAGCTCATCTTTGCTCAAGTTGTCCGGCTTGACGGACTCCTTGACCTTGTCGCCCTTGGAGCTGAGATGAGCCTGAGAGGTGTCCATCTGATTGATGACTGACGAAATATCATTCATACGGCAGCGGAGATGAAGAGTTGGGGACTTACTTGCATACTCCAGAACCATCTTTTTCTTTGCTCGCTCCAAGACGTCCTCCTCCATCGTGTCCTTGGTCACGAAGCGGTAAACACTGACATGCGACTTTTGCCCGATCCTGTGAGCCCGTGCCATGGCTTGCAGATCGTTCTGTGGGTTCCAATCGCTCTACACAGAAATCAGGACCTGCGGACGACGGGCTGTGAGTTGCTCACATCAAATATGATGACGGTGTTGGCAGTCTCCAAGTTAATTCCGAGCCCACCAGCGCGTGTGGAGAGTAAGAACGCAAAGTCCGGAGATCCCGGGGCATTGAAGTGCGCGATGGACTTCTTCCGTGCCTCTGACGCAACCATGCCATCAAGACGTTGGTGTTGGTATCCACGCAGACTCATGTAGTCGCTCAGAATGTCGAGCATGCGAACCATCTGACTGAAAATGAGAACGCGGTGACCATCTTGGCGCAGTCGTGCAAGTAACTTGTCCAATAACACCATTTTGCCGCTATTCATAACGAGGCCCTTAAGGGTCTCTTCGGGGTTATCAGTACGGTTCTCTGCACCGTCAAAGAGGTATGGGTGATTTGCGGCTTTCTTAAGTTCCATGGCGATATTGAGCAAGCTTATGTTGTTGTTCCCGTTGGCGCTCTTGACCAGACCTTGGAAGTTCTATTTCGACTAAGTCACAACGTACTACTCTTGGCAAGAAATGAAAGGCACGCACCTTTGTGAGGATGTTTTTGTAAAAGTGAGTCTGGAGAGTGCTCATCTCCACCCGTAGGATGCGCTCGCTCTTTGTGGGTAGAGAGGTGAGCACATCTCGCTTCAAGCGTCGCAGCATCAGCAACTCTAATTGAGTGTGAAGTTCTTTAATTTTAGTCTCGTGATCAGCGTCGTTGAGATCAAATTCATTGGTGAGGGCGACTGTGGGTCAAATGAGCATGCGTCGTCAAACAGAGTCGGAA
>JBBPPC010001066.1:0-10912 GCA_038091775.1 Leccinum olivaceopallidum | reverse complement strand
ACAGCGCCAACTTGAAGGACAACCGCCGTTGTCCCAGTCGTACTCGAACACGTAAGCGGGTTGCAAGATTGGTCAAGGCCGACGTGATGAGATAGGTGCAATAAGCCACCACCATGCCAGACTGAGCCTGAGCGAGACCAGACCTTGGGTTCTTTTCTTGCACCGTATCTATGAACACAAACATACATGCACATTTGTAGGTACAGGTCCTCACAAACAAAAACCACATCATACCGACGAACACAAATATCTATACACATCTGTAGGATCCTATCACTCGCTACGGAAACCCAGTGAAGGCTAAACCGGGAAAGGGACCGTGAAAGGGAGGTTTGGGTTCGTGTTCATAAAACGATGTAAGGCGTAGTATGCGACATCATTCTGCGCTGGATCGAGTCCAGGCACTCTCCTACGCAGAATTTTTTTCAAAATAATCTGGATTTTTTGCTGTTGTTCAATGATGGCGTCGCGTCGATTGTTGGTGAAGTGATCGGTAGAATATTTTTTACGGCCTAGAATATCTGCACATAAGTAGACGTGGATCTGGCAAGTCGTTGGACTTCTGCTTAGCAAACTTGAAGTTGAATTGATACTTACCGTGGCAAGGATCCATGACGTTGAATGGAAAGTCACCGTGCTGAGCGGGCCCCAATCGTCGGCTCCTGTGTCTGGATTCGCATACTGTTCTTGAATAAACAGGTAGCCGGGATTTTCGACAGTGAAATGCATGCTGTCCATAAGGTTTTTCAACGAATGGCGCTCAAACCAGCAAACCTATACAGTCACTAGTCATCAGTACTTTTTGAGGTATTCCTCAGTGCCCACATACCTCCGTTCCTCCGCGACCGTCAGGGCGAAACTCATGCCACAGGTTGTACCCAGTAAACGGGCTCCAGGAAACCAGGCTGACAACATAATCAACTTGATCACCTGTCGCGGGTCGCTCGCTAGGGATAACCCCAGGGTGTTCCCATGGCGCGATATTGCACGGAAGCACCAGGTAGCGCACCGCCGCCATAGTGCGCTCGTAGAATACGTCTTGCGCAGAAGCAATCTAGGGGCCGATCATTAGTGAACTTGTGCAATGTAGATTTTCTTACAGCTGCATGAAGATGGTCCATAAATCCTGAGTTGTCAACGGACGTTGTGCACCATGCGTTGCCGATATTTAAGGAGACTGTGTGATGCATCAATATCAATGAAGAAGAACTGGTGAAGTAATCTATTACCGGTTTCTAAACACTGGGTAGGGTCTGTGACTGCGAGCGACTCCATTGATTGACGGATCAACGTGATCGCGAGTTTTTTGTGCATAGGTCGAGCGTCGATGGTGCCGTGCCAGGCGTACATGGCGATGAAGGCATCGCTGGCAACTTGATACCAGCGTGGTGCGTTTGTTCTGAGAATGCGGAGCAGCAAACCTAGAAGTCAGTAGGCTAAGCGTTAGCATAATTCGAGAGCACGTATTGCGAAAGCTTACCACCGTGTTCCTTGATCAGAATATTTTGTCCGTCGACCGACACTAATGACGAAGGGTTAAGTGTACCTGTGGACGTTAGTTTTGTGTGGTAAGTGATTGGTAGCAAAGTGAACGCCACTAGTAACTACTTACTTTCCCACAGATCATCCACGCCGGACTCGGAAGCGCCGTTACTAAGATTCAGGTTAGACAACCTCAAGTTGTTAACTGGGTCAGTCATTCCGAATGATTGACTCGAGGGGCTCGCACTTGAAATCGACAATTATTTCTTGTTTTTATACCATGCTACATCTAAGCGTGAACTTTCTGAGTCCTTCGAAGGTTCGATCGGTCAAAAGGAATTTTATTATAATGAGTGGAGTGATCAATTGATAAAACCGGGTGACTCCGAATCGTATTCTCTTACATACCGTAGTATGTAAGAGAATACGACTCGGTTACAATACCTCGGACCAATCGAACGGTGTCCACACGGTTGGAACTTGAAGCTAAGTCTATATGGAATAAGATGCAGTGTATTATCTTGCAGAAGACGTCAGTAAGCGATGAAATTCTGACAGCAGACTCTGAATACAGACGGCGGTCGAATCTGCCTTTCACCCGAAAAAGGCAGCAAAGTGATCACGGTGCAAGTGACTTCCAAATCGGGCGAAAATAAGAAATCGAGTGCTTCTCGATCAAGTCTTCATGAATGCTGGTATCGACTCGAAGCGGAGTAGTCATGATGGGTTGGAGACGAGATATCATAAAGTTAACCGCATTCAACTCACAAACCGGTTCAGCCGGGTTCAGATCGAGGGTCTATGTTTCCAATGAAACCAAAAGCCATCTATGTTCAGTCACCGCAACCCCTCGCCATTTTGAAGATCAGTTGCCCCATCAGCAAATGTTACAATCACTTTGACGATTCCATTAAGTAATGCCGGGACTCGGAGATAAAGTACAGCCAATCATATCTCGAGTAAATCCTCACAACCCAAGTCTTCACTGTTGCGTCGTCGTCATACTGTTGATAAGTCGATCGGTCGGCGTCGCATCGTGGTGGCACGAGGATGGGGACGGGGACGTCGACGTCGAGCCATCATTCCGTCGTGTTGTTGTCGTCGTTGATGCATCGCCATTGCGTCATCGTCGTCGTCACGCCGTGCCAGTGGCACGAGGACGGGGACTGTGACAGGGACGCAGATGGGGACGGGGAAGTCGATGTCCAGCCGTCATTCTGTATCATTGTTGTTGCGTCCGAGTCGTGGTGGCACGAGGACTGTTGCGTTGTCTTCGTTGTCACCGTCCTCGTCCTCGGATTTCTGTCGTCTTGTTGCCGTCCTCGCGTCCTTGTCAACAGTCGTCTTCGCGACGCGTCGGGTGTGCTATGATGAAGTTGCCAGCAAGCTGCATCGACGCGTCGTGGCGCTGTGTTATTGAGTGAGGGAGGTACTTACTAGGTTATTCGATGTCGTTGCGTCGTCGCATCGATGCGTTATGGTGCTGAGTTATTAAGCAAGGGAGGGAGGAGGGTGAGGACCAAGACATACTAGCTAATCTCATGAAGTCTCCCTTGATGGCAAACGTGACCTACTTCTCAAGAACCCAATTTCGACGCGCTGAGATCGAGCGTGTTGGAACGGTGCGAGTAGTAGGGGGGGGGGAGTTTGAGCGGGGAGTCGGTGCAGCGCCGGGGACGATCGAGGTTGGCTGGCTGAGTGCACCAAAGGTTTGCGGCAGATCACTAGATACATCGGCATGAAGAGCTATAAAGCACGTTAGTCATGGCTTTGCAAACACAAGCCAGTATTCTTACTACCCTGGTCTCCTCACCCTCGACGAGTGCGTTAAGTGTTTTACCCGTGCGCCTGCTGGAACTTGTTCCAATATCCCAGATGAATTGATGAATTTGAGGTAATCTTGAGTACTTGATGGCACTGCGAATGGATTGGCGGTCGGTCGTGTTTCGAGAGGTGGTGAGCTCGAGGGCGACGGTGACGCCGGTGACGACCGAGGGACTTGCGAAAGTGCGCGAGAATTCTGAAAATTCGCACCCAGCGGCCGGTTTGAATGCTTCGCCTCAGCATTTCACTCCAGACCACAAATGTAAGTGCTAATATTATTTCTAATACATTATGCACCGGCGCAGCGGTGCTAGCGTGTTATCATATTCCCTTCATATGTCTTCATGAATTTCATGGACAACAGACTCGAACGAGAACCGGGATTTCTGTATTAATAACTTGAATGGGGTCGACAACACCGCTACGATAAGAACTCTCCTTTGGTGAGTAGTCGATAACTCCGACCTGCTACACGGTCAGTCAGTGCGTCGGAACTTCGACCGGCGACTCTGTGCTTAGTCGTAATTGGCGGCGGAGCCGATCTGTCTCCTTTGGTCAGTAGTCGATAACTCCGACCTGCTGTACGGTCAGCCAGTGCGTCGGAAGACTCAGAACTTCAACAGACAAGCAGCCATCAATGAGGGTGATCAGAGTTCAGACCAGAGCGTGGGTTAGACTGTGAAGAGACGGGGGGACGTAGTTCCGATCACATTTGAATTGGAACTGCGAGTCGATCCAAGTGAAGAGATGGGCGTAAACGGTCATTGAAGGCTGAGACGTTGGCTAGAGATACACGTGGCTGGTCGGTCTAGACCTCGATTCGCGGATTTAATCCGGATCAAAGATTTTAAGAAAGACGGAACTGAAGCTCCTGAACCACCCCGCATAGTCTCCTTTGGTAAGTAGTCGATAACTCCGACCTGCTACACAGGCTGTGTCTGCGTCGGAACAACCGGCGACTCTGTGCTTAGTCGTAATTGGCGGCGGAGCCAATCTGTCTCCTTTGGTAAGTAGTCGATAACTCCGACCTGCTACACAGTCAGCCAGTGCGTCGGAACTTAAACCGGCGACTCTGTGCTTAGTCGTAATTGGCGGCGGAGCCAATCTGTCTCCTTTGGTAAGTAGTCGATAACTCCGACCTGCTACACAGTCAGCCAGTGCGTCGGAACTTCAACCGGCGACTCTGCTTCAGACACTGATCAGGTTGACTCTGTTGTGAAAAAAGAAGATGCCGGCAACAGAAGGAGAGGAAGAAAGTACCGTGGGTACTTACTAGTTGCGAAATGGTGAGGTCCAGCCAGGAGTGCCCGTAAGTAGTAGGGCTGTAATATCTCCTTGGGTAAGTAGTCGATAACTCCGACAAGTGACTCTGCCCGCCTTTGGTAATATGATATGATGGAGGCAATGCGCTCAAACATATTATACTGGTCAGTTTGAGCAAGCGAGTCGTCACGGTTGCTCTCTCTTCTACAACAGGGACAAGTTCTCTGTATCGTGCTTATCGTAACACTCCATGACACCGAGTCAGCAGCACCAGTACTGTTCCATGGCCTCAGGTCGACATGGCTCCTTTACCGTCGCATCACCACCCGCTCCGCCCCCTCCAGGATTTTTTCCAGAGGATAAATCTCTGTACAAACGACCGGCGTACTTCCATAAAGCAAACAGGGGACTGAACATGGGCTGCATGACCTCTCCTGGTGTCTTGTCTGGCCGCACCAAATGCACGGGAGAGGAACTTATTACTGCACGCGAAAACAGTATACTACGCACATGCGCTACGGTATGTCATAAATGCATGAACTTGGTTATGATAAGTATAAGTAAATGTTGATTGTTGTACACTCCACAGATGTTGCCATCCAAACGGCCGGACGAAACCCTTCTGCTGTTGTGGTGCCAGGCACTGGTCAAGAAACGGAGGATCGTCGCTCAGCTTGCGGATGTTCAATTCGACTGTGAGAAGTTTGAACGTGACGTAATGGATAGTCTTGGGGAAGACACTGCCCAGAAGACACTCAAGAACGTTTATAATCTTGGCGATACATGTAGTGCGAAAGGCAGGCTCATGTTGTCCATCTCCAACATCACCTACAACAGTATCGAGAAGTTGGCTCTCTGAGCGGTAAGCCATCGAAACCGGCGACTCCCTTCTTGAGGTCTCAAACTTGCCAGTGGGTTCACTAGCCATCTTCTAGCCTTCGGTACTCATTAAACCCCGGCTGCCAGTGTCGATACTACTTTCCTCGGTGCCTCCCATATGTCTATATGTTTTCTTGATGATACCCCCCCGTATGAAGTTTTTGTTATGTAAATCTGTACTCTTTCTTTCCCCGTTTTGTTGTGCTTTTACTTATATATTATGGCTGATATATGCTGGTATTTGTTTTCACATTACTTGACAATGTCATCGCATGCAGAAGAGAAAGATCATCGAACCCTTCGAATAGTACAGTATCACGAAAATTTGTAAACAAATTCATGTACTAGACGCTCAATACAGGGGCAAGTGTTAACTTGCTCCATTTGTTTTGGGTCGCTAGCCGTAGCGGTCTCACTAGTACTAATATTTCAAGTTTTATTCTTTTGGTACTGAGAGAACCACGCCAACTAATTGAGTGGGAGTACACCCCTTCAATTTATCGTTCTGACTTTGACCCAGAAGATGTCCTTCCACCAAACATGTGTTTGTGGTCGACAGTTTACAGATCTTGGCCCCTTCACTCGGCATGAGAAGGGATGTAGAAGGGGAAAGAAGAGGCTTTCTGGTGCGCTCGCCAAAGCAAAGGAGGTGTATCAGCGAAAACGAGCTCGTCGTCAAGCAGAGGATAGACTCCTAGCGTCCGAGTCGGAGTCGGAGCAAAGTAGACCTCCTGATCTCGGGGGACAGGTATGTAAGAATTCTCAACTAGGATTTGCAGATCCTAAATCGCAGATCCTTTCAGGACACCCCGGGACCGAGTTCTCTAGGCATTTCTCCCGAGTCTACAGCGTGCAACCTGACAAATCCAGCGACCTCTAGTGCTGACTCGGACGCCAACTTGTCTCTGGCTCAACGGAGGGGACGCCGGGTGAATCGCCGGCTGCCTCAGAGATTTAGGGATTTCCTCCCGGAAGCACCCCAACCACTTCCTCCTGCACAGGAACAATCACAAGCGGGTATTCCAGTGGACACTTCAGAGCCCCCATTTCCATCCGAGAATTCACCATCACTAGTACGGACATGTCTCCAATCTGCACGCTCTGCGCTCTCGGCTATTTTTACCTCCCAGAAAAATACATTTGGAGTATTCCGTAGATATCGCGCTAAGCAACCTCATGCACATGATCCTGAAGATCCCCTCGAAAACCAAGACCCAGGTCATCCTAGTACCGACCCAGATGCGAACCAGCTCGAAAACCCTTTTTTCCCCTATCCCAACGAAAGTTCTTTTCGTTTAGGTGAATGGTATTGGAATGGTGGCGCCCAGAAGTCAAAAGCAAGCTTCAAGGAGCTTCTCGGTGTCATCAGTGACGAGAACTTTCAGGTTGAAGATATTCGGGACACTAATTGGAGCGCGACCGACCAAAAATTGGGCTCTAACGACTTTGACAAGGATACGGAAGTATGGTTGGATGAGGAAGGATCATGGCGTCACACCCCCATCCAAATATCAGTCCCATTCCACAGCCGTTCACAGCATCCTGGACCCAAGGTCCACATTCCCACTCAGTTGCATCATCGCTCTCTGGTGTCGGTTATCAAGGAGAGAGTCACGGACCCCATACATGCGCCGCTTTTTCATTACGAGCCTTACGAGCTCCTCTGGCACCCACCACACAAGGATCACGAAGTTCGCGTCCACGGCGAGTTATACACGTCTGCTGCATTCATCAAAGCACATCGGGAACTACAAGAATTTCCAGGTGAAGCAGGGTGCGACCTTCCGCGCGTGGTCGCTGGGCTGATGTTTTCGTCCGATGCAACTCACCTGACATCATTCGGCAATCAAAAACTATGGCCACTATATGTTACAGCTGGCCCGGATAGGGTCGGTTGTAGACTTGAATGCGAAGGCTTAAGACGAAGGATAGGCCGAGCAGACTTAACGTCTGGCGAAGCCGAAGGACTAAGGGTTCTTTCGAGGAGGAACTCACGAAGAGTCTCGTCACTCGAAGACTAAGGCTAAAGAGCACACCCGAGATGGGCAGAGGACTAAGGGACGAAGGACGAAGGCACTCGAGGTTGGCAGAGGATACTCGGTGGGATTTCAAGTAGCTCTAGCTTAGCGGAATACAAATGAGGAGACGAGTCCTTAAGTACTACGAGATGGAAGGCGGTAGAACCGCATGGAATGGAGGAGTCATCCGCAGCGAAGCATGAGTCAGAAGCTGCGTAATGCTATGTGTACAGTAAGCGATGATGTCACCATGAGTCAGAGGACGAGTCATCGAGATAGGGACAAGTCGGATCAGAGATAGGGAAAAGTAGGGAAGGGATCGGAGAAAGGCGGACCGTCAGTGATGTGGAGGATGTGAAATCACCCGAGGTCTATGGTACATTGTGAATAGGAAGTAGAGGCGATAGGCGAAAGAGAAAGAAAGGGAAAAGAGATACATAGAGAGTCTCGGAGACAATCGTAACACTATACGTATACTTTGGCAATGAGTCCAAGTACCGTAGATGCAAGCCTTCGGCACACACTTGCACACACCTTGCATATTTTCAATCCGTAAGTGCTCAGACATAGATGTATTTTCTGGTGCTCAACCAGGTGTGCGGCTAGCTCCCAGATGAATTCAAGGATTTTGCATCAAAACATGTTGGGAACAAGGCACCTAGTGACGCTTTTTTTACTCATTGTTCCCGAGAGTTGTTCCACGCACAGTGGAGGATACTTCTAGACGAAGAATTCCTTGAGGCCTATGAGCACGGTATCATCATCACCTGTTACGACGGGGTTCAAAGGCGTTTCTTTCCTCGCATATTTACCTACTCCGCAGACTATCCTGAGAAGTAAGTACATTTCAGGTGCAAGTGACCATCATGACTCATCATCGTCAGGATCCTCATTGCAACGACACGCAACCTTGGGGCATGCCCATGTCCACGGTGTCTCGTCAAAAAGGAGCATCTAGGCCTCTTTGGCACGGAGATGGATACCCTTCAGCGAACTCATTCACTACGTATAGATACAAAAGAACGACAAGACGTGGTTAACAGAGCACGCAAACTAATTTACGAACGAAACCATGCAGTAAATAGCTCGCAAGTCGAGGACCTCCTGAAGTCAGAATCTTTTGTACCCACCATAGTATGTTCCTACATTCGAAAACAACCTGGAAGTTGATATCTTCTCTAGAATGCCTTTTCAGATAGGCTTGGACATATGGGGTTTGATCTCTTTCGTATGCTTGTCGTGGACCTTTTGCATGAATTCGAATTAGGGGTCTGGAAATCGGTCTTTACTCACCTACTCCGTATTATATATTGTCATGGCAAGAAGCACCTAGTGGATGAGTTGGACGCGCGGTGAGCCCGCCGATGAAGGGACAATGCACCTTTTTACTCACCATGAAGCAGTTATCGACAGGTTCCAACTTTCGGGCGCGATACCATTCGACGATTTGCAAAGAATTCATCTGAAATGAAAAAAATGGCTGCTCACGATTTTGAAGACCTGCTACAGGTGTGTTGTCAAAATTTTTGCTGCTGAATTCATCTGACCGCACACTCCAGTGTGCGATTCCCGTGTTCGAAGGTCTTCTTCCTGAGCCACACAACACGAGGATTGTACGACTGCTTTTCTTACTGGCTCACTGGCATGGGCTTGCAAAGCTACGCATGCACACGGACGAGACACTCGATGTTATGGAAGAAGTCACAACGGATCTAGGGCAAGCTATGCGTACCTTCCAGGCTGATACCTGTTCTTCCTTCACTACAACAGAACTGCCTCGTGAAGCTGACGCACGTAACCGCCGCGCAGTACGTGCAGGCTCGAAGCGAGGACAACCTACTACTCCAGCTATGTCCTCAAAACCACCTCAAAACTCCAGTAACACACGTCGAACGAAACTCCTCAACCTCCGAACATACAAAATACATGCTTTGGGTGATTATACCTCACAGATCAGGGAGTACGGAACTACGGACTCTTATTCCACGCAGACCGTGTGTACATCATCTCTGTAACATTTGCTAACTTACTGATCTTCAACAACAGGGAGAGCTCGAGCATCGCACCGGCAAAGGTCGATACACAAGGACAAGTCGCAAGAAATACCTTACTCAGCTCACCCGCATAGAGCGTCGACAAGCGCGTATTCGTCGTATTCGGGCCAAATCTGCCCCGAGTACCATCCAAAGTCGGGAGCTCGTCTCCAATGCCTTTGAAGAGCACTACCACATGGGCAAGACGCAAAACTTTCCTGTGAGTCTTTCTCAGTTCGTCCAAGAGGAAATATATGATCCTTCCACGACGGTCAGTAAAGTTTGCGTACCAGACGGTCACCGAATAACGTAGTTGCAGGATTTCATCATGAAGCTGAAGGCTCATCTGGTACCGCGTGTCAGGGCCATGCATGCCGAGGAGTCCCTTGCGAAGTCTGATCTAGGACAACTTTCCACAACTTCCGCACCCGAACAGAACCCAGCAGCTGAGACGGCCCGGGCGACCTCGACCTCGCCTTCCGCGGAGATGGACTTCAGGACTCTGAATCAAATAGTGTTCAAGAACGACCGTATCTATCGCCACAATATTCTTCGCATCAATTATACAACGTACGATATTCGACGTTCCCAAGATGTCATCAACCCGAACACCGAACACAATAACATTATGCTTTTGGATGCAGATGGCCAAGGTGCTTCCCACTACCCTTTCTGCTATGCACGCGTCCTGGGGATATACCACGCAAACGTCATCTTTATCGGCCGAGGTTCAAAGGACTACCATGCCCGACGAATAGATTTTCTGTGGGTGCGCTGGTACACAGTCATTAGTGCGACATTTGGATGGCAGCATCAGGCCCTTGATGCGTTGGAATTTAGGCCCATGGCAGGCGAAGACGCGTTTGGATTTATTGACCCGGCGGATGTGCTGCGAGGTTGCCACCTCATCCCAGCATTCGAAAAAGGAAAGTTGCACTCTGATGGTGTCGCATTATCGCACTATGCTCGAGATGCACATGATTGGAAGGGGTACTATGTGA
This sequence comes from Leccinum olivaceopallidum, assembly GCA_038091775.1. Lineage (NCBI taxonomy): Eukaryota > Fungi > Basidiomycota > Agaricomycetes > Boletales > Boletaceae > Leccinum > Leccinum olivaceopallidum. The sequence goes on along the minus strand of JBBPPC010001066.1, from coordinate 412 downwards.
ATCGGTAGGTATGCATTCCCTGCTAAATTTTGGTCAGATTATAATGTTATTTCTCTGCAGTTTTGTTGACCGTGACATGGTCCTCCGATATCATTGGGGACTTAGTGTTGGCCATATGTACGCTTCGACAAGTAGAACAGAAGAAGAAACTCAAGAGACCCATTCAACCAATGTCGACTCCGACTTCCGTGACCAAGCCATGTATGCTAGTGATCGAGTTCCTTCTTTACCTGACAATGATCTCATGGACTACGAGTCGGACGACTCAAGTACCGAACAATCGGGCTCTGTGGTGGAAGAATCGGACGAGGAAAACACGGAGGAACTGATGGAATTGGATGAAATGTATACAGAGGCCCCATCATGGATGGACGATGGTATTTATTAGACATATGCTACTATGTGGTTTACT
>JBBPPC010001065.1:0-10915 GCA_038091775.1 Leccinum olivaceopallidum | reverse complement strand
CGGGGAGTCGGGAACGAGGATGGTGGTGGCGGGGGTAAGGACGTCATCGTCATTGTCATCGTGGTCGTCCGTCTCGTTGTCTTCGTTGTCTCGTCATCTTTGTCATCTCCGTGCTCTTGTCCTGGTCGTGGTTTCGTCCCGGTCACGTCATTGTTATCACATTGTGGTGGCGTGCCGGTGTGCTGTCGTCGCTTCTGTGTGAAACAAGGAAAGAGCAAGGGGGTCGACGATGTAAGAGAGAAGAGAGAGAGCGCGGAGAGACGACGAGTGCAACCGTCGTGTGCTCTCCGTGAGGACAGACCCGTGGGAACAGGTACGGGTCAACCCGAAGCACGGCTCAACGCTCTCTCGCCCAACTAACACGCTCTCCCGCAAGCAACGACGACGACGACTCTACGCGACACGACGACGACGGCACGACGGCAACTGGCAACGCGACCGTGACGACAATGCAACGTCGAAACGACATGACGAGAACGTCGAACGTGACGAGGTGGCACGGTCCCCACCTCTCCCTCTTCCACTTTCTCTCTCTCAACCCAACCCACCCTGCCGGACCTCGTCCACGCCACTAGCGCATGCGCTTCAACGTGACGCAACGACGACTCGCTGACGACGAGGACGTGGCACGATGCCCGCCTCTCCCCCTCCGCCTCTTTCTCTCCCCCACCCCGCCAGACCTCGTCCACCCCGCCAGCGTCACCACACAACACCAGCGCATGCCCCTCAACGTGACGCCACAACGACAACAATGACAACAAGCGCAACGGCGATGCAATGACAAACGCAACTCGGATGACGTGCGTGCTCACCTCTCCCTCTCCCTCGCTAACCCCTACGCCCGCCTCATGCCTCGTCAACGACAACGAACATGATGAACGCGATGATGACGTGACGAGGGCGCCACACCGACTGACAGTGCGACAACGACACAAGGACAATGGTGCGATGAGGGTGAGGACGGATGACGTCAACGAACACAACAACAATGCAACGACACGACACGCCGACGTGACGTCAACGTCGATGAATACGACTCGACGACGACGACTCGGACAACGACAACAACGGGCAATGAGTCAACGACACGACGGCGTGCCGTGCTGGCACCACCACGACACGCCGACGTGACGTCGATGTCAACGAACACGTCGACGAACGACGCAATGTGGCACCACAACGTGTTGACTGACACGATGGCATGCCACAACGCGACAATGAACAACTCGGACGCAACGCCAGCACGGTGTGCGTGCAGTACCTCACGAGTACGTGTACCCGCCGTGCTCTTCCTTATTGTAGCACACCTGCACAGCAGGTACGGGGACATATTTTAGCAGGTACGGGTAGGGCACAGGTACCCGTGGGGTCATCCGCACCCTTGCAGTTCTCTATGTAACACTATAGATAGACACTAATACGAAAATAAAAACTGCGCATGCCTTTTTTGTGGTGCGCGCAGGGTCAAATTTTTGCGGCGGGTTGAAAAAAACGCGCTGTGAGTAAAAAAACGCGCTGGATTATTTGTGCAGATCTTCCGCCATAGAGTCCCGACCTGTGTATCTACACGGATTTTCCCATGTCATTGAAGGTATTAGATCATCGGTGACGATCACAGTGTCAGATGAACAAGACCGAGTCGACAATGACGATCAAGGTTTCTGCTGACACGGATTCAGCCATGTCCCGTAGCGCTGCGAGAATATAAACTGTTATACCATGACGAGCAAAGACCTGGAAACAACCACGAACGTCCGAGTCGAAGACGAAGGCACTCCGAGAGATTGAGGTGCCACACGTCACGTGTTTGGTAAGCGACGCGTCGATGAACAATGGTTTTTGCAAGAAAACTTCAAGATCCAAGGCACACTGACGGATTCAAGTTCTAGGAAGACAGACCACGTTGAATGCTGTGGATAAACTTCGCATAGATATTATTGTCCATCGATTGTGGGTCCGAAGCGACGCCATGACTGCCATTGAAAGATTCTAGCTCGGTTAACCTCTGTGGATGCTGTGGATGCATGGACATCCATCAATTGTGAGGGTTTCGTTTTAGACAATATAAAAGAACGCTGACTCGCAGATGGTTTTAACGTACAGAAGTCAATCAAGATGCCTTCGTCTCTGCTGGACCGTTCCACCGTTCCCTCTGAGGATGAACTCGACAAGAGAGTGAACACAGACGTCCAGGAACTTTCTTCTCTCCCTCCAAACGTCCTCTATCCGTTTCTACTCAACGCTATCATTGAAAACTCGAACGGCACATTGGACAAGAATTCCATCGGTAATAATGAAGCACGAAAAGCGCTGATTTGCACCAATGAAGACTTGCGAAAAGCGCTCGATAGTGCTTGGGGAAAAAAGAAATACCACGAGGTTCGAGAACTCGGTGCGGTCTGCCATCCATTCATATCCCTCGTTGACTAAGTAATCCTGGCGCCAGACATCCTGAAAAGTCCGCAACAGGAATCTGGATCATCAGGGGAGGGGATAGATAATCAGTCTGACCCGGGTCAGTTATTTCATCTCGCTAGTCACCCAGAGCACGGTCTGACATCCCCCAGAACTACGCGCGAAATTGGCGGAGTCCTTTAAAGCAACGTACCACGGTGTAGCCGTTGATGGCTTCCTCGAGTACTTAACACGCAACGAGGAGCTGTTCAAGGCTACGACAAATCCTCAGTACTACGCCAAGTTTTGTTCTGTCGTCCAAAGTTCGGGAACCGGGAAATCGAGAGTCATGACGGAGGTGAATAGTCTTTATCTCGATTATTTTGCACATTGACGAAATCACGCTTAGTTGAGCAAGAGAGACGTCGTAGTGATTTATATAAACCTGCGAGACAAGGAAGAAGAGTTGGGGTTTCCGCGGCGAGACTTGACCCCGGCACAGATCTTGACCCACTTCCCGAAAACGTCGCTCGGCTATCGGTTTATCTGCTATGCGTTCTTTATCGCTCTTTTCGATGCTATCGAGGAGTCAGTGTCGACGAGGCGAGCCACCCGCAACGCCAAGACGGATCTCGTGAACTGGAACCAACAAATGTGTGACATGAGTGACCCTCCGAAGTCTAGCGCCAGACAAGAATTCTTTGAAAAACTTTCAAAAAATTACAGCAAGGTAACCTTGTCTTTTTCTGTAACACGGTTCTAGTTTGACGATATCGTCCAGGTCTTTGAAGATACAAATGCTGCGTACTGGGGCTTTAAAAAAGCCTCCTCGTCGACGCCGAACTTTGACGAGACAGCCGATCAGCTAGGGAAGCTGTCGCTTTCTGGTAATGTTTCACTACTATCTTCGGAGCGTTTGCTGATCAACCTGAACCGGGGAAGAAGAGAAACCAGCGGAAGAAAAGGAAGTAGAGGAGAAGCCGACGGAAAACAAACCAGCGATCATGGAGCGATTCCTTGCCTCCTACACACGAGCGGCTAAAGCTCTGGAGAGGATCCTTGCCAATAATTCCGACCGGCCCAAGCTGGTGGTCGCCCTCGATGAAGCACACCCACTCACTTCAACAACAGACAAGCAATATCGGCCTGCCGATGTATTGTGTCGAGTTATCAATGAGTATTCGCACGACGTGAATCACGCTGTCTGGGTCGTATTTGCTTCTACGACTTCCAAGGTGGCGGATTTTTCGCCACCGAATAAGAAATGTTTGTTCACCCCATGATTTCCTGATATCTCAGCTTATTTATCTCTTCAGATAATTCTGCTCGTGTTGCTGCTAAGGGTGAAAGGCTTTTCCTACCATACACTCAACTAGGGTGGGACCAAGGTGCACCTGGACTCTTCAATGACAATCAGAAGCTGGAGAATGTCTCCCAAACGGCACAAGTCGCTGGTTACGGAAGACCCTTGTAATTCAATCTTACTTTTTGTAGCAACCGACTGATATGGGTTCACAGATGGCTCTCGCTCATGAGCGTGTTCGAGAGCCCGAGAAAGGTTTTGGATACAGCATGTTACAAGCTATGTGGTTCAAGCGAATTCAAAGCAGAAGACAGGGACCAGATGCTTGCTGTATTAGGTCAACGGTTTGGGCTGACCGTCGCGTTTGGCCACCCAGACTCAGTGGAGCACCTAGAGACCGCCGTAGCTAGCCACCTACGTGTCTGCCTCTCGACGACCTTGGACCGCAACTGGAGGTTCACGAGTTATCCTTCCGAACCTTTTCTCTCATGCGCGGCAGCCATTTCTCTCCACAAACAACCAAAAGTACTCCCCGCTGCCCTGGATACTCTGCTCAATGCCGTCAACTCCGGCATGATTGATATCGGGCAACGAGGAGAACTGGCTAGTCGATTGTTATGGCTCCTAGCCAAAGATTTTTTCGTCCGCGAGCAAGCGACAAATGGGGCCGACGAGATGCCATTGACATGGGAAGACCATCTCGCTGATTGCCGCATGATCAAGGTCGTGGATTGGTTACAGTTCATCTTTGGCGAGAAGGTGTGGATCATGGACGACGCACGGAAGGCGTTCGAGAATGCGTATGTTAATTTTTCGCATTGGGTATGCATGGATGCGAACATGGCTGGGTCCGGTGAAGGGAACGAACTGTGGTGAGTCTTCCGACTCCGAGCTTCATTAACAACTTCGAGTCTGACGATCTACCGTTCAGCTTGGAGGAGTGGACACAACGGCACTGGCAGCGAACTAGTGCTGTCCAATGTTGCCATGGACAGCCACGGATCGACAAGGTGGTTCCAATCTATTTTAAAGACGAGGCAGGAAGTGGGTCCGGGGCATCAAGAATGTCGCAGATTTTCATATCCGACAAGGCCCGCACATCGACGGACTCCAAGGGCGTTCTGCACAGCATCACTCGGAGGGACCCATCCGTCGGTGGGAGGGACGGCGAACTGCCCTATATCGCGATCTTGGCAGATCTTGCTCAGCCAGCCTCGTTCACCGTTACATTCCCGGCCCCAGAGCGGAACGTTGCCGACCAGTGCCTTCGCATTCATGCTTTGGGTGTTCATCCCACTACCTATCCGTTTTTGGCGAAGCTTCCGGCTCTCGCGAGCACTCTCGACAACCTAGTCCACCTTCAACACTTGCCGGAGGCAGAAGGGCGACTGATGGAGTACTTGAGTACGCAAGTAAGGTTTGGAAGTAGCTCGACGCCTGAGCACATGCATTGGGAACGCGGCAGAAGCCATCCGATTTCCTGATCGCGAGGTGCAAAGGAGACTCTTGGGTTAGCTGTAGACTGATCTCACCATTTACATGTAGAATTGTGTTTGTACCATAACCCAATCTTGTCTGAGTCCAAAGGGATGATCTTCACGAATCGATGTAGTATAAGCGCAAAGGAGAGTAAAATAAGATCTGAAACGTGACAGAACGACGGTTGGGCAGAAATATCTGTCAGTCTATCGGTAAGTACAACGGGTACACCAGACCTGGAAGCTTGAGCAACTCAAAATAACTTATCGATCTTGGCTCATTTCGTTCGAGGTATACGCATCCTTTGAGCTTTGAGTTAGCCTTAATCGATTCGGTTCGAACGGTATCGGTCAACAAGGAAATTCGTCCAGGTACAACTTTTAGTAGTGGTCATCAGCGCAAAGTGGGCTCTGATTCGGACGTTGTTACGCTGTTCTCCTTTCCATCTCTATACCTTCGCTATCATGCCCCAATCCCTCTCTTTCCCCGCCGTCCGCAAATGCGATCGACGAACGGGCCCCATGGCTAGATAAAGCCGATAAGCCAAACCCCGTGTCAATCCCATCCCCTCTTCCGCCGTAAACACTGTGCGCATACATTTCCCGCATACTCAAGATGAATCGCGGGGTAAGCGTGGATATAGGAACATATTCCACAAGGACATAAGGTATAATTCGCCAACCCGCTATTGAAACATTGCCAAGGTCAGCCAAAGCGATGAGGAGATTGTACATCAGGATGCTGCAGAACGTACACGTTAGCCCCATATCCATATTACAACGGTAGAATGGACAAAGAGGACATACGCAAGAAAGTAAGCCACGCCTTCCCTGACCAGCAGGTTCATAAATGGACCAAGTCGCCACTCTTTTGTAGCTTTGTACATATGGACCGAGCGTCTCGTAAATTGGATGACCACTAGCGTGAACATCACTCCCGCATGCACGAGTTGACAGAAGTTACTCGCTACATTCCAGCTGTTTTCTACGCCGCTCAGCGAGCAGAACGAGAGATCCAAGATCTGATTGACAATCACTGTGTCTGTGCAAGGTCTCATCAGTGGGGAACATCACCCATCGACGCCAACTTCTATATACCTATGAAATTCTTTGGATTGCTGTAGAAAATGTTTGAAACGGCCGTCCCAACGATTTCCCCGAGATAGGAGGTGAGGAGTATGCCGAGGATTATCTTTGATCGATCGTACATCGCCCAGATGCGTAGGATCATCACGACTGAATTCAGTGCAATTCATCAGTTGTCCAGAACGACGTTATGGATACTCACCATCGGCAGCAAAAATATACATAGAAATTGCCCATAGACCGATGAGCTGGAGTACTCCACCTTGGAATTATATTTCAACCCAGCATACATACAAAAAAATAGGAGGGAATATTTACAACTATTCATTGGCATAATGAGTGGACGAAGTCGCAGACAAACTTGAAGTACAAGTAATCAGGAGACTCACAACTGCAGGTCATCACCACGAGTCTGTGGTCGGTGAAGGAGGAAAGAAGGAAAATCTCACTTTTGCTGGACCGGGTAGAAAGGAGGTCTCCACTTTCAAATGAATTAGTCTGTTTATGCCTAACCTTTCAAGTTGAGAGCCCTGGACATACTGAATGTAATTATCCTGATGAACCAAGGGAGAATGAGAGTGTTAGATCTAAGATAGATGATATGAAACGACCCTGAACGCACAAAAAGCCACAGAGTCCGATATATCGAACCTGTTATGTACATTGTAACAATGATTTAGCATTGCAGTAACACGGTGTGATCAGAAATTCAAACGGACAATAACGAAGAGGGTGGACACCATAGTCCAAGGTTTGTTCTGTAGTCACAGTCTCGCGTTTAGACACATTACCATGTTGAAAGATGTGGTTCTCGAACCCAAATGTATTCTATCTGCCCAGGTCATCGGTCAGAGTAAGGTTTGCGTCTTGAATAAAAATAATACCTCAGTCGAAAACGTGAGGACTGGAAATATTGAAGTCAGAACAAAAGTTGAACATGTACAAGAGGGAATTACTGTAATCATATACGATTGCAGTGACGATCGCAACTGCAACTCCTCCTCAGAGACATGGTGCGTGTGTTCAAATAAGAATGAGCGCACGGGAAACATAATTATCCAGCAGAAGGGCCTCCAAGTTGGTTTGCAGAGCAGAATCCATTGCACCTAAGTACTGTGAGAGGATAGTCAGTGAGAGAGGCTGAGGGGGGCTTTCTACAGTTCTTGCTCTACTATTATAAGAGTTGGGCTGATGAGCGCCGAGAGTTCGTACTACCACCGTATATTGCTACCTACCTGTACTAGCATTGGTACCTTGCTTAATTGTGGCCGGAGAAGCGATAGATCTGAAAGCCCGTCTCAGCGCATGGCTATCCTCTCTACGACATGTTAGAAATATATCAGGCTGATCAGTGTTTGCGTCCTCACCAAGTGGCCCAAAATTGACAGCAGTAGGACCGATCGCCCATTCTTCAAGCTTCAAGCTCCAGATCCCGCCAAATTCTATATGCTTCTTGTCAGTAAGGTATCTTGAGTAAATACCCCATTCCACCCTTCGGGCTCGACCTTCCTGGTCAGTCCATTCCTGATGGCCGTGAGGACACATGCAGGCCCAGATCATAGATGTGATGTCTCGGTGACATGGAAAGCCGATTACTTCCGTCCAAGTGGGATACAATATGTTCGCCGTGAGGTTCTCTTCTATTTGATTTCAGTCTGAGCTGTGAGAGTGGTGCTAAAAGGGCTGCACCGCCAGTTCCAAAAGAAGTCGACCAACAAAAGAAAAAGCTTGTTCATAAGGTGCGCTTGAAGGCGTTGCCCATGACGAGGGCCATAAAAGGCTCTGCGAAAGCCTCTGTGATGAGTGGAGGGGCTAACATCAGTTTCAGCAGAGTCGGTGTCCTGTGTCGCTGTGGAATGCATAAATACACTGGAACCGGCATTGGCCGGGAGACGAGTGACTACGTCGGAAGATACATCTTGAGATACGATAGATAGCGATCCACTGTCAAGTGAAACAGCACCGTCACTTGAAACAATCACACTTAGCACACTCGGGTCATACCGGGATGCAGTATGGAAGCACTCTTACTAACGCACCAATTACTAGGTCGGTGCAATCATGTCACCAGGCTGGATTCCTGAAAATTTCTCATGAGATACAGCGTTCCCGCCTCTCTCAGAAGGTCCAGCTCCGCGTCAGAAATGAGCAGGACAATCTGATGACTTTTGGATCGATGAACTAGACTCCGTGCAGATCAGTAAGTTTGATAATTAGACACTTAACATTTAAATCGGTCGTTTGACTCTGCAAATCAGAATTATCAAGGCGGTGAGTACACTGGTGGCACTGCCGAACTGCGGCCCATCTGCCCCCCACCTCAGGCTGCCTTTGAAGACATTTTCGTATGGCTGAACGATCATTTCAACACCCAGTGCTGATGCATGTGATCTGTATGCATATCCGAATATCAGAGAGTAAGATGGAAGTCGGTCAGTGTTTAAGCATCCTTCCGCTCGCTCTCCCACTGCACCTGTTTTGAATTAATCGTCAATAATAATACAACTGGGCGAACGGAACCGTTTCGCTTCGGTGGTTACTTAAGTACATACCTCAAAGGACCTTGATCCCACGACAGCTCGGCAGGTCGAGCTTCTCCAGTTTCGGACATGCGTCGATGATCGGGAGGAGTCGGTATATCTTCGCTATCCGAGTCATACCGCAATCCCTCTCTTTCCCCGCCGTCCGCAAATACGATCGACGAACTGGTCGCTCCACGGCCCGATAAAGCTGTTGAGCCAAACCCTATGTCAATCACATGCCCTCTTCCAACGTAAATACTGTGCGCATACATTTCCCGCGTACTGAATATGAATCGTGGGATAAGCGTGGATATATTATAGGAACATATTCCAGAAGGAATAGAGGTACCGATTGCTTCGGAGCCATTACTGAAAGATCCTAGAGGGCCAGGCTGGGACCTGTCAGCTGACATCTCGCCAGTCATTCAAGTCATTGCCAGCGCTTTCCCCCTGAGCAAGGACGTAGGCCATCGGATCGATCTTCATATGCTCAAGGTATACACATCCTTTGAAATTTGGAGGTTGGATTGATTCGGAACAGTATTGGTCAACGATTAACAATGCTTCGATGGATGGATATCTACTACATCAGCGCAGAGGCTATTCTGATTCAAATGAAATTGTTCTCCTTTCCGTCTGTATATCTTCGCTATCATGCCCCAATCCCTCTCTTTCCCCGCCGTCTGCAAATGCGATCGACGAATTGGTTACTCCATGGCTAGATAAAGCCGTTAAGCCGAACCCCGTGTCAATACCGGTACCATGCCCTCTTCCGCCGTAAACACTGTGCGCATACATTTCCCGTAGACTCAAGATGAATCGCGGGGTAAGTGTGGATATAGGAACATATTCCACAATGGCAAAAGGTAGAAATCGCAGACCCATTAATGAAACACTTCCAGAGTCATATAATCTAGCGAGGAGATTGAACATCAGGATGCTGCGACCGAACGTACACGTTAGCCCCATATCCATATTACAGCAGTAGAATGGGAAAAGAGGATAAAGAGGATAAAGAGGACGTACGCAAGAAAGTAAGCCACGCCTTCCATAACCAGCAGGTTAACAAATGGGCCGAGTTGGCACTGTTTCGTAACTTTATACATCTCAACCGAGCGGATCATAAACTGGATGATCACTAGCGTGATCATTGATCCCGCATGCGCGAGTTGAGAGAGGTTACTGGCTTCAATCCAGCTCAGATTTACTTGGACACTTAGCGAGCAGAACGAGAGATCCAAGATCTGATTGACAATTGTTTTGTCTGTGCAAAGTCTCATCAGTGGGGTACATCACTTATTGACGCCAACTTCTACATACCTATGTAATACTTTGGATTGCTCCCGATAATGTTTGAAACAGTCGACACAACGATTTCCCCGAGATAGGAGGTGAGGAGTATACCGAGGATTATCTTCGATCGATCGTACATCGCCCATATGCGTAGGATCATTACACCTGAAATCAATGTAATTCATTAGTTGTCCAGGTGAACGACGTTATGGATACTCACCATCGGCAGCACAAATATACACAGTAATTGCCCATTGAACGATGAGATTGAGTACCCCGCCTTGTAGTTATCTTTCAACCCAGCATACATATGATATGACAGGATAGAATACTTACAACTATTCATCGGCACAATGAGTGGACGAAGTCGCAGACAAAGTACAAGTAATCAGGAGACTCACAACTGCAGGTCATCACTACGAGTCAGTGGTCTGTGAAGGAGGAAAGGAGGAAAATCTCACTTTAGCTGGACCGGGTAGAAAGGAGGTCTCCACTTTTGAATGCTCAGTCAGTTGATACCGAACCTTTGAGAGTCCTGGTACGACATACTGAAGGCAATGATCCTGATGAACCAACGGATAATGGGTGTTAGATAGATGATATGAAACGACCCTGAACGCACAAAAAGCCACAGAGTCCAATATATCGAACCTGTTATGTATATTGTAACAATGATTCAGCATTGCAGTAGTGTCATCGTGGCAATAGCCACCTGGTAGTAGAGTTTAAACGGACAATAACAAAGAGGGTGGACACCATGGTCCAAGGTTTGCTCTGTAGTGACAATAGCGTGTTAGACACATTACTATGTTGAAAACTGTTTTCCTCGAACCCAGATA
>JBBPPC010001064.1:0-10919 GCA_038091775.1 Leccinum olivaceopallidum | reverse complement strand
CTAAAAGGACAAGCCAAGACCGTATCCGAGTCAATGCAAATCGATGGAACTGAAAGAATGAACTTGCCGGTTTTAGCAGATATGTACTGGGAAATAATGAACCCCGTCCCGCATACAAATGCTACAGCTGCCCATGCATCTTCCCACCAAAATCGTTGTATGTGCAGTCGGAAAGCCAGACGAAGGAGTATAAGTATTAGGGCCAAGCCGTCGACAACGGCGAACGCGACTGGAACGTGGCAGTGAATGATGGATGTGTACAGTGAATGGACTGCGTACTGTCACCGTAGATTGTCGGAGGATAAGCCATCGATGGTGTGCCGTGCGACTGAAAATGCTTCCAGCTATACTTTTACACTTTGAAGTAAGAGTAAGAGCGTCTAGCTCTGTATATTTTGATAAAGGCAAGGATGGGTGTCAGTTCGCAACAGACGCGACTTTGAGGGAAGAGCCACATCCGAATTACGAAAAAGATACTCAGGGGGTAGCTGAAGTGCACGGTCCAGAACCCTTGGTTTGTTGTATTCCTGAACACTCTGTCGTCCATTTCTGGTAATTGCTTAGTCATCTGGTGGCTGTTTCTTTTTTTTTTTTTTTGGACAAGCGTGGTTATTATGTAGCAACTGACAAGTCTAGTCCTACACAATACGCTAAGGCGGAGGCCGCAAAGGGAGCTCCGGTCCGGTGGCTGTTTCTGATCTCTGCGCCCGAGTCACTCTGGAAGACTGGAATGCAAACACGAACGGGAACTGCGGTGACAAGCGCGCCCGCTTTCTCGCGCTGGCCACTCTGAACTCGCGCCTTAAGTCTCCAGGGTCCAGGAGTGCCCGTAGGGCTGTGGTATTGTTACCAGTGGAGTGGTCACTTGACGTACTATCATGTACTCGCCGGCTGATTTTTAAACCCCTCAGGCTACTTCAGCGTCATCTGAGACTTCCGTACTTATAGTCTGGTGACCAGCCCATCCCGGGATACAAAAGAGGAACTTCTGAGGCGAAGCATTCCGTCGTCTCTTTGGTCTAGTGCATCTTTGGGTGCGAAGTTTCGTGCACCTTTGTCGGCGTCCCATACCACGATCGGGGATGAAGAACTTAGCCTGGACCAGGAGATCCGATCTAGGCGCCGTTAAGGCAATTTGTTATCGTAAGTGATTTAGACGACGAAGACGATTCGGACGCGTCGGCGGGTATGCGTTGTACCACTCGATCAACGTATGTCTTCTGTGTGAGCACAGTCACGGTATCGGTGCTTGGTTTAGTCTCTCGTTCCACAGTAACAAAGGTGAGGTGTGGCTGCGACTCCCGCGAGTCAACAGGCGCGTCGTTTTAGGAATCCTGTCAGGTAATGACGGACGCTGCAGCTGCTCATGCGTCTTCCCACCAACATCGACTCTGTTTCATCGGAAACAAAGACGAAAGAGCGTCGATATCAGAACCAAGCTGTTGATGACAGTGAAGGTGGCTTGAACGGGGAGACTGAATGGTAGGCCCATCAGAACGGATTGCTGCTGCACTCACCGTATAGTGACGCATGATTGGTAGACTCATCGAAGATTTACTTATAGTACTAGACACCACGTTTGAGCGCCGAGCTCTGACAGTGGGTGTTTCGAGCACGGTTCGATCGGGCAGCATGAACTCAAAGGAATCCCTGAGCTATCCCGAGTGAGTCGGATAACCTTTCAGAGACGTGATTCCCGACCAGGGACAAAGTGTAAATTGCCCGGTCATCGGACTCCGCACAGCCAATGAGATATGCGAGGTTACCCCAATTTTCTTTTTCCGCTCGCATTCGAACGTTCCAACTTCCGATTGAAGGTGAAGCCTATTACGCGAATACTTACGGAAGACGGTAGCCTATCGGCAGTGAGTTTGACTGTATTTTTTTCATACCCCGAGTCGAAGTTAACTGATAAACGTAAACATGCAACTTGACATGGTCCTTGGTTGAAGTTGATGGACTTGTGTTCGTTTTGTCGGCGAGAGATATCGATAACGCGGAGTAGCGGAACACGACTCCCTTGTATATCTGCGAGGGAGCCTGTAAAATTGCCAAAGCCTGAGGTTAGAGGACGACTCGGAGTTGTAAGAGCTGATCCGGACCGGGCCCGATCACGGTCCAAAATTAATGCGATTTGTTGATTGCCTTTTCTGGCGTGCTTAAAACAGCTGAATCCATACCCTGGAATTTATGTTCTGGCTCCGAATAACGTCATGAGGGTGGCAAAGAAGATCTGACACATCATATCCTCGCCTCATTGAGCTCGGGCTGCTCGGCACATACACTACATGGGGTGAGGCACTAGTATATAGAAGGTGGCAGCATTTTCAGACGGAGGCCAGACAGCGCTTCGCCCCCGATGGCCCCCAATGCGACGTTGTACCGTGAGTGCGCAATCCGTTCTCTATATCCCCATGATTGACTTGTCTCCCCATTCCAGTCATATTCGTCGTTATTGACAGCTTACCGCTGATATCCACGCTCCTTCGCCTTTGTTTCCGATGGCACATACGACGATTCTGGTGGGAGGACGCATGGGCAGCCGTAGCGTTCGTCTCCGGAACGGTGTTCATTGTCACCCAATATATTTCCGCCGAAACTGGCAAGTACCACTGATCGTCCTTTTATTTCAGCTTATGTGCGCTGATGCTCGTGACACTCTTGGCCTTTCAGTTAACAATCACACCGCAACCATTGCCAGTTCGATGGCCTCGGGTGCTTCCTCGATCGTTGTGGGGTCTGTATCTTTCACCATCTCGCATGTTCCATCATGCTCAACTTTTTTGTCTGTGTTTTGGACTACCAGCGCGGTTCGCATGAGCATTCTGTACTCCACCATCCGGATTATGTCGCCCTCGTCACCCACCCGTACATTTGCACGGGTTGTCGCAATCTTTTTGTTTCTTTGCTTCGCCATCTCGATCGTCTTCAAGGCTTGCTCGTGTAAGGATAACAGTTCTGCCAATCTGACGGCACGCGACGGGACCAAGTGCGTCACGCCAAAGGTACTATCGACCTTTCAAGTGACTAGTAGGTCATCGATCAATACCGTCGTTTCAGCGGCGTCTCATGATTTTCCCCTCCTAGCCGATTGCATTTCAGACGCGATCCTGGTAGCCCTCCCTCTCAAACTTCTTTGGAGGGTTAAGCTTCCTCGACGGCAGCGTCGAATGATCTTGACCTTGTTCTCGTCCAGTGCTATCGTGTCGATATTCTCGTTGACAACCCACGGGGTTTTCCAAATGCTGCCTCCTTCAAAGTATGCAAACCAATTTGCTTTATCGTTTAATTTGGAGGTAGGTGGTTTCTGCAACTGCGCGTTTTGTAAACGAACTAAACATCACATTACTGTATACGTAGATCGCGTCAGCGTTGATCGTGTGCAATCTGCTTGTCGTGGTCACGTACTTGTACAGGGCGATCTGCAACTTACGAGATGGATCAAGCATTTCTGAGTCGGAAGATGACGACGACGACTTTACCACCACTCGCACCCCCGGGCCATCGAGGACGACTGAACGTCTTACTACAGTGAACTTGAGCATCAATGCCAGTTATAATTATAGTGATGCCACTACCAGCGATGACTTGTCTCCGTCACACCCTCGCTTTGGCGATGCAGAAAAAAGTCGGGATACTGGAGATTTCAATTAGATACCTGTTGATGTGTTAGGCTTACTTTGTCATATATGAGATTCGCTCTTGAGGTCTCATGCGGACCGCCTTTTTCGTTCCTATAGGTCGAGTGAAGTCCGAGTAAGTCAGTAGTCGAAGGGGGGAAATCCTCTGGCGTGCTCTTATTTTTAAATAAGTTGGACGTGGAAAGAACAAGCAACGGCCGCCGGAGAAGAGCATGCGTCTCCCGGAGGATGGGTTCACCTCGCGTGTCAAGGTTTCCCGAATTGAAAAGGATAGTTTGCGCGAGTACCTTGTCAGCGCTGCGTACAATATGACAGTCGAGGACGAGATGATTCATTCGGTGTCGGCGATGCAGTCCGCCGCGGTGAGGTTATTGATTGGGGGATATGATGGGCGGTGGACGAGTAGCATCACCTCGATAAGTTTACGAGCATGAAGATACCTACATATTAGTTCCTCGTTCAGTAACCAAGCTGGCCCGGGTGTGGCTGCGATGACGCGCCGCAGGATCAGAGGCGTATTAATGGGGATATGACGTCGTTCGGATATGCGGCGCATCAGACGTGGCGCTGGCCAGCCGATCTTTACTTTGACTCTCTGAGACAGTCCAGTGACTGAGTGATTGCTTTGGCGGGCGCCCCGCTGGCATATCAGTGATTCTGGACATGGTCATTGTGCGCTCGTCGACGCTAGCGACCACATGAGAGTTGAGGGACGGACTTACAAAGGTGTGATGCGCCCGGCGAACTCAAATTCAAGGCGTACCTGTCCAGAAGGGGTCTGAAGCTGTGCTTGGCTAGGTCCGACCCGTGTGAACATCGGCCGACCATGCTCACGCCGTTGCCTAGCGGTGTGCGCTCTCATTGCGATTCGTGAGAGGACGTTCCCACTGACTCACCGCTGGTGATTGATGTCGGGTCCCGGGAAGGTGATCGGCAACAGAGCGGCCGAGGCGGAGTTAAAATTAGAAATGCAATTATCTGATTGGCTCGGACGAATCACGTGGCATATAATAGAGGCTGTCTTCTCCGGAAGTGGCCGGGATGTGCACGTTTCATTCTTTGGTCTCCTCCTCATAACCATCGTCGACGATGCTCGCTCTCACTCCACGAGCACGTTATGCCTTCCGCACCGTCCGCCGCCTCGCTGCGGGCATGGCTACCGTCGCCTCACGTATCGGTGATACAAAGGTTCCCATGTCGCTCCTCGAAAAGGGCGCGTACATAAACTACCAGCGTATTGAGGACAACCTTGCCATTGTTCGCGAAAGGTGATGGAACATTTGTTTTTGTGTCCCAGTCCGACCCGCTCACGTTTTGTGCCACTCTAGACTGCGTCGCCCATTGACTCTGTCCGAGAAGATTGTCTATGGTCACTTGGACGATCCTCACAACCAGGACCTCGTCCGGGGCGTCAGCTACCTCAAACTTCGTCCAGACGTACGTCTGCCGCTGTTTCCTAGTTACGTTTTTCTCATGGGTTGTCGTAGCGTGTAGCTTGCCAGGATGCAACCGCTCAAGTACGCACGTATTCTATACCTTGCATTCTAATGGGTGCTTAAGTAACATAGATGGCCCTCTTGCAATTCATGTCGGCCGGTATGGACACCGCCGCCGTGCCCACCACCGTTCACTGCGACCACTTGATCGAGGCTCAGGTCGGTGGTGTCAAGGATTTGGCACGCGCCATCGATACCAACAAGGAGGTCTACGACTTTTTGGCTACCGCCACTGCCAAGGTGGGTGTCGTCATAATTGAACACAAGATTTCCCCTTGTTCCTGATCATGGGAATTGCACAGTACGGTCTCGGATTTTGGAAACCTGGATCTGGTATCATTCACCAAATCATCTTGGAAAACTATGCGTTCCCTGGTGGACTCATGATTGGGACTGACTCGCACACTCCCAACGCCGGTGGTCTTGGAATGGTTGCCTGCGGTGTTGGTGGTGCTGACGCCGTCGACGTCATGGCTGATATTCCCTGGGAACTCAAGTGTCCCAAGGTAATTGGTGTCAATCTCACCGGCAAGATCGGAGGCTGGACCACTCCCAAAGGTGGGAAATTTTGACTCGTCTTTGCACTCGTTGCTCACCGCGCCATACCCAAGATGTGATCCTCAAGGTCGCTGGTATCCTCACCGTCAAGGGTGGAACTGGTGCCATTGTCGAATACCGCGGTCCTGGTGTCGAGTCCCTCTCTTGCACGGGTATGGCTACCATTTGCAATATGGGTGCCGAAATTGGCGCTACGACGTCGCTGTTCCCCTTCAACCACCGCATGTCCGATTACTTGAACGCAACGAAGCGTTCAGAAATTGCTCAATATGCCCAACGCTTTGCACATAACCTCCAGGCCGACCAAGGCGCCGAGTACGACCAGGTTATCGATATCGTATGTATTCGTGTTCTCGACGACTGGGCCACATTCTAAGTCTCTTGGAACAGAACTTGTCCGAGCTCGAGCCCCACATCAACGGTCCTTTTACTCCCGATCTTGCTACTCCTTTGTCCAAGTTTGCTGAGGAGGTGAAGAAGAACAACTGGCCTCAGGAACTCAAGGTCGCTCTGATTGGCTCTTGCACCAACTCTTCGTACGAGGACATGTCGCGTTCAGCATCGATTGCCAAGGAAGCTTCTGCACACGGTCTGCAGGTCAAGAGCAAGTTCACCATCACCCCTGGTTCTGAGCAGGTCCGTGCCACCATCGAACGTGACGGTCAAATTGGCGCTTTCGAGAATGTTGGCGGTTTGGTCCTTGCGAACGCTTGTGGTCCTTGCATTGGTCAATGGGACCGACAGGACGTCAAGAAGGGAGAGGTCAACTCGAGTGAGTCTTTTTCTTAATCGTCTGGGAATACGTTTGACTCTCTACAGTCATCACTTCCTACAACCGTAACTTTACTGGTCGTAACGATGCTAACCCCGCCACCCACGCTTTCGTCGCCTCGCCTGATATCGTGACCGCTATGGCGTTTGCTGGTGATCTGACATTTAACCCTGTCACCGACACCCTCAGCGGCGCTGATGGCAAGTCCTTCAAGTTCTCGGATCCCTCTGGCAATGAGCTTCCTCCCCTCGGATACGACCCTGGCCAGGACACCTTCCAACCTCCTCCTGAAGACCGTGCTTCTGTTTCCGTCGCTGTCAGCCCCACGAGCGACCGTCTTCAGCTTCTTCAGCCTTTCCAGCCTTGGGATGGAAAGACCCCCACGGATGTTCCTGTCTTGATCAAGGTCAAGGGCAAGTGCAGTAAGTGAACCATTTTACCCCTTGCGGTACTGTTAAATTCAAGTTTGTTAGCGACGGACCATATCAGTGCTGGTGGACCCTGGCTCAAGTACCGTGGACATCTCCAGAACATCTCCCGTAGGTTGAAGTGTCATTCTGTTCGAATCACATTCTAACCTAGTATCAGAGAACTGCTTGATCGGTGCCATCAATGCTGAGAACGGCGAGGCAAACAAGATCAAGAACTCGATCACCGGTGAATACGGTGGTGTCCCGCAAACCGCTGCTTACTACCGCGACCACGGCATCAAGTGGGTTGTCGTTGGCGACCACAACTACGGTGAAGGTTCTTCTCGTGAGCATGCTGCTCTCGAGCCTCGCTACCTTGGTGGTCTTGCGATCATTGTCCGCTCCTTTGCTCGTATCCACGAGACCAACTTGAAGAAGCAAGGCATGCTCGCACTGACGTTTGCCAACCCTGAGGACTATGACAAGGTTCAACCCGATGACAAGGTCGACATTCTCGGACTTGAGTCATTTGCTCCTGGCAAGAACTTGACGCTTGTTGCCAAGCACCTTGATGGTTCCAAGGACGTGAGTACTCGCGATGTTATGAGGGAAAGTCGACGTTGAACTCTTTGCGTAGGAAATCCCTCTTGCACACTCGTTCAACGAGGGCCAGATTGAGTGGTTCAAGGCTGGTTCTGCTCTCAACTTGGTTCGTCGATTTTTCTTGATGGCGTATGAATGCTGACGTTTTGTGTGGTCCAGATGGCTGCCAAGGCAAAACAATAGACGGGTACTCGCACTCCCTACCGGGCATCCTCATGTCATGTTGGTAGCTGGTTGAATGCCTCCGCATCACTTTCTTTTTTGTCGTAAGATTTCAGATTCCTTTCTTTAGCATTATCTCTCTTGTGCACGCTGGCCAAGATTGTCTATACAGTCGTGTAATATCACTCTGGACCATGGGTGTTTTCTCTAACCTTAAAAATTACATGCAATGGTTGTGACAATAGTGTTATGATTCTCGTGCAAAGCAACTTAGTATGATAAGGTGTGTGAGGGAAATCTTTTTAATAATCAAAACAAAATCTACTCAGATCGGGGCGTCATTGGGGGCGTTGGCCTAGTGAGGTCGGGGGCGTCAGCCGCACTTGGCATAGAGATAGATAAGAATGGTGGCGTGGACGTACGTCGTGACAGGACACCAGTCCTGGTCCTGGTCCTGTGCCTGTGCCTACAGATGCACCTTCCCCCAGCTCTCCTGTTCTTGATACCGCTCTCACTTCATCTGTCACTCCCGCTCCTCCCGCACCCTCATCCACCGTAGTCATCGTCGACGACGTACCCGTAAGATCCGTCGGCCTCGCAAACCGAAGCGACAGCGTAGCAGGCGTACCCGATCCATTATGATTGCCAAAACCAACGACACCACACTGTCGATTCCCGTTTGCGTTCGGGTGTCGTCGTCGTCGACCTGGGCCCACCAAATTCAACCCCCTCCGGTTTTGGTTTCGGACGACGACGAGATCGCGAACGTCGCGTGCACATGCGTGGTAGTCGCAGTCGTTGTAATTGTCGTAGCGGTCGTCGGAATCGTAGTAGGGGTCGTCGAAACCGTAGTGGTGGTGATCGTCGTATGCGCGTGAGGCTGCTTTTCGGATGTTGAGTCTGTTTCGTTGTCGGGGGATCGGAAAAAAGATAGGGTCTAAAGATCAGAAAAAGAGGGAAAAAAGCAAGAGAGAAAAGAATCGGCAGACGCACGATGCGAAAAGTGAGTTGGCGTAGACTGTCATGAGGGTGCGGGATGAATCAAACGAAACGACGAGGAGTACAGAGGTAAGAGATGTGACGTACGGTGTGTTTGGATGAGAACGGTGCTCAGATGTGAGAGGCTTTGCGGTTGGGCGAGCGTCTAGAGTATGTGGGCAAAAATGACAAGGGGCGGAGGAAAGAGACGGACCAGTATCAGCGCGATCACGTCTACGAGCCTGTGTCGTGAACGCGTTGCGTCAGTGCCAGACCAGCAAAGAAAGCGAGCACGCACGTCACAATTGCACCCGTAGACACCGCAAATACCAACAGCCGATTTAAAACCGCATCGATCCGGCGTGGTCCCGATAGGGGACGCGGCATCGCTGGGAGCATTGGGAGCGCGTGCGACCACGACAGGTACTTGGCGAGGTGGTACGCCATCGCGCACGCCGAGTAGGTGTCACCGACGATGAACAGCACATTGCCTACAATCACTATTTTGCGAGAATTGGTTATGAAAAGGAACCATGTCGGTTGGAGGACGCTGCGAGGTGATGGGGGGCTGAGAAATTAAGTGAAGAAAGGGCAGGTCGTATCGAACCTGAGGACGCTGGCGTAGATGCTGACGGCTGGAGAAGAAGTGAGCATGGTTTGTGGCAAATCACTGCCACACTCGCCTGCTCGTGATGTAGACAATGCAAGCTGTTCGAGGATCAGGTACGCGGGATCCAGACGGCGAGACGGCGAGCTCACCATAGGGACAATGATCCACTTATTCTTCGAGACTACCCAAACATATGAGATCGCTTCGGAATAAACAGACGTGTTGCCACTGACACAGCCATATCCGCCATGTAAAGTACCTGTAACGAGCTCGATGACATCCCTCCGAGTTCAGAGTGACTCGTACGCACTGGTAGACGTAGAAGTCGATGATAAGCTTGAGGTAGATCAGTTTCTACCGACATGCGGTGGCAGACAGACGAACTAGTGCTCACCCCGATGATGTACATCCCCTTCCAGTTGATTTTCACGTCACCAGATCGTTCTTTCGAAGAGAAAAGGAACTCACCGCAGTCGACCTGTGTAAGGTGTAAATAAGAGACGGATCGGAGATGCATGGACGCACCACGTCCCCGATTGCAACATTTGCACGTTACCGTAGTGAGCGATGAGATAGTCGTCCATGACCCACATTGCCAGTGCAACGTGAACGGTCTCCAGGACGCTGCGCGACGTATGTGAGTGCAGGTCGTCGTGCGAGGAGCATCAGGGGATCGGCTTACACTAGAAATGTGACCTGGTAGTCCGAGTTAGCTGTGAACGGGCTTCCGGTGGGTCTCCCGACGGGGCGGAAACGGAAATGACAAGAAGAAAGAGAACGAGAACCGGATCGAACGCACCATTGCCTTGAGTCTCCATCCGTCGTGCTCGTACGTCCGAAAGTAAAAAAAGGCTTGCATGCATCCGATCCCGTATAGACTGTGACGCGAGGTGGGTGAGCGAAAAATGAGTGGGGACGGAAAAGGTTGTTTGGACGTGCACTAGAGAGAGGAAGGTGCCGATGAGTGGGCCTCTCATTAGCGTATTCGCGAGGCTGGCGGCGCTGTCCAAGTCGATACTAGCCATGTGCCGACGGAAGGTGGGGCCGAATATGATGGCGGAGCGCTGGTGACGAAGGGAACGGTCGAGAGCGTAACGTTATACGCTATTTATTGGAGGCGGTACACGTGGAGAGCGCAAAAGGGCTTGCACATGGCACTTACTCGGAGCGACTTGGGGTCATAGCCTGATCAGGAGCCGGTATATCTCCACCAGACAGACGGTGGCGGCGTCTGTCAACATGGGCCATCATGGGCTGTGTGCCATCGGTACTACCATTTCGGCGCTGCAGGTCGCAAGGAATCGCCGTCCAAGAAGCTGATGGGGTTCCGAGAGAGTGAGACGCTTTTCACCGACTCCAGTGATCAGAGGCTGTTTGCTTACTCATCAAAATTGTGGCTGTGCTATTGAAGGGTGGAAGATTGAAAGTTCCAAGAGTCGAACAAAGGAACGGAAAAAGAGAAAGAAAGTTGGATTCGAAGATGTGAGACATTCCTTTTTTGGCATCCTCCACTCCAACACCACCTCTCCTCGTTAAAATGCATGTCGACGACGACGACGTAGAAATGCTCAATTCCTCTTCTTCTACCGCTCCCATTCCCGTACCCGCCCCCGTTCCCGCCTCCCGCACCGCCCCCCGCTCAAGTCGCATCAACGCTATCGACCTTTCCAGCCGCGATAACTCCCCCCG
>JBBPPC010001063.1:0-10933 GCA_038091775.1 Leccinum olivaceopallidum | reverse complement strand
CACATACTCTGACAAGTTTGATCCCCTCCCGGACGACCTCGATTTCCTTGATGCTGAAAGGCCCACCATGACCTCTTCTTATTCTTCCAATTCTCAAAGCGTAATACCGGCCACGGGTGCGCCCCATCAGCAAAACAAGGAGCAACTGTCCAGCACTGGACAGTACTGGACAGTATCATAGTGCTCATACTGAGGGTCCATCTAGACAGCACTTTGACAGTACTCTCATAGTGTCTTGTAGTATTGGCAAAATCAATACACTGTGAGGGTGTCTCAAAATATTGGTGAAAATGATTTGCTATGATAGTTTTGTCAGAGTATTTTCATAGTATTTTGCCAGTGGGAGTCTGTCAGACCCTGGCAGAGCTTTGATGGAATTGATACCATTAATCCAACCAAGAGTGTGGGTCACAGTGGGTGAGTCTATCAGATACTGACATAGCCTGCTGAGACATTCACCTATGTACTAATTCACTCTTATTTCACATCATCAGATCAAAGCACAAAGCATCCAATTAACCACTACAACCACAATACAGAAATACAAATAAAATAAAACACAATCAAGAAAAGTCACTCATGCACATTCAATGGCTACTAAACCCCCCTTCCATTCATACAACCCACCTTGAGTTGTCATCATCACCCTCATGATACCCCAGATACCCCCAGCAAAATACCAACACAAGATACCCACTGGCATCAATCCTCTCAAACTCGACCACCAGCAAAAACCTGACATACATCCATCACACTGTACAACAAGACTGCCACCTTGTTTAGATGCACAGCCTGAGGAAGAAAAACACAGGTCAAGGCACCAAGTCAAGTGAGTGGGGCAGTCAAAATGTACCATGAACATCTCAAAGTTGGGTCACCATTGAAGTGGCATGTTGATTTGTGGGCGACGAACCGCCGGTAGCTGGATACGCCAAGGTGGTCGAGTACGAGTTTGTGGAATCTAATTTGGGGTCAGTCAATGTCGGAGGTGAGACGCAAACGTCGTCACGGATGGACGAACCGGGCCGCATGGAGTCTATGTTGGCTTAAGTATGATGCAGCGCCGTGCGGAGATCTGAGTATGTTGGCGCAAAAGATGAAGGAGCGGGTCGTCCAACGCCTTTCCGCAGCCCGTTAGCGGGCCCCACCTGTGGACAGTGTGTAGAGGTCACCAAACGAAGGTGAAAAAAAACAAAAACAAAACAAAAACAAAACACGGACCAGTCTTCGACGTAGGCACTGCCGGTGAATACGTGGCCCCATTTGCGCACCCCGAGATGCGCGCCGCACGGATGACCATGACGCACCGCAGTGGATGCTCATCCGCAATGACAGCTCCCGCGCGATCGGTTGCCCTGGTCGTCCCACTGGCATACCTCTCTCCCGCACTCGAGGATCTCCAGCGGCCACGGCTCGTGCATGAGCTGGATCTGCACCGTCAACGACCACTGGCACCACAGCGCGGCTAGCGTCGTCGGAACGAACACATGAATGCGTCTTGACGACGTACCCACCGCATATACGCAAGTGTCGACGGAGGAGTCGCATCGCGGTCGGCATTGGCTTCCCACAGCTGGCTACGAGGCCTCGACCGAGGTCGCGCCGACTCACCGTCGACGCGCTCACCTAGGACACCTTTCGACTAGACGTATTCCCAGCGTATAGCGTGTCATGCAGCTGCTTGTTGAGCCGCAAATACGTCCGACGGAGTGCATCCAACACCGTCTCGCCCCTCGCTTGATCGATCTGACCCAAGTGCGAGCTGAACTGCACCAGAAAATTGTCGCGGAGATACTTGGACAGGTGGTTGTTGCTCGACGGCGCGTCTGAACGTCCAAACATGGCGAACACCGCCTGGTCCTCGCTTGTGCCCGCGGAACTCGGGCTGGACGAGATCGAACATGGTCATATAGCCGGTACTCCCGAGATTGTCTGCGATGCCATAAGACATCTTGTTAACCTCTGACAGAGGGGTTCGGACGCGCCGGTCTTCGGTTTCCTCGGGGATGTTGGGCAAGAAGGTGGTGGTGACGTCCATCAGACCGAGGACGCGCAACGATGTCAATTCGGAAAAGTCGGCGAGGAGACCACGAATTCCCTCCGATTTTTCTGACCGATTTCTTGCACTGGGGTGTTCAGGCTTGATCTCGAGTCTCTTGTTCCCCGACAGATTGATTCGGATTGAAATTCCTGTTGCACGAGGGCATCACTCAAACGTTCCCGCGAGAAAGGAAAATGAATATACCAATTCCAATCGAATTCCCAATTGTTTATGTTGTATCTCAGGACAATACTTCCCGCGTCGATCACCGTCAAACGTTGTACCTTGCCCAACTCTTGGGGCAGGGTCTGCAATTTGTTTCCATTGAGGAACAAGACGCTCAACCTCGTCAACCTGAACAAGTCCTCGGTCGGTATGCTCGTCAGATGGTTACCGCTCAGATAGAGCTCCTCGAGTTTGGTGAGATTGCGCAGGAAAGATGAGGTCAGTTCTTGGATTTCGTTGAATGAGAGGTTGAGCACCTGGAGTTCCTTCAGGATCGTGAACGGCGCGAGGCATTCGTCCGTGAGACGGTTCTCGCCCACGTACAGTTTTTCGAGCGAATATGCGAGTGGAGGAGACGGGCGGGCTGAAGTGGTGCATACCGTCACATTCGATGCTTTTCTCGAGATCTGAAGATGCGACCGTGGCCCAGGTGGCGTCGGGGGAGTGAGCAAGGACGTATCTGGTGGATCGTGCCACGTCTCGATCAGGTTCGACGTCACGTTGATCAGGATTAACGAGGAGCAACTCCAGAGGGCGGTGGGCAGCTCCTTTAGACTGTTATTATGTGCGTCAAGGGTTTCGAGCCGTTGAAGAGAGCCAATGGTATCGGGGAGAGCATCGAGATGGTTGTCAGAGCAAGAAAGCGTGATGAGGTGACTGAGTTCTCCGAGGCAATCGGGAAGCGTGCAGAATAGGTTGTGGTCGAGTTTGAGGTGTTGGAGCGCAGTGAGATGTGCTAATGCAAAGTCGTCGCCGAGACAGGAGAGTTTCGTGTGAGAGACATGGAGGGGAGTGAGAACAAACGGCGTTTGTGTAGACGGCACGAGTTTAAGGAGTGTGATGTCGTTGAACGAGACGTCGATGGTGGTCGTACCAAGTATTCCGTGAGAGAGATCGAGTGCATGCAGTGCATTGTGATCTGCCAAGAGTTTCTCCAATCGGGGAATTGTACGCGCAATGGAGAGGTCAGAGATGCTATTTTGGCGACAGTCGAGGACTTGGAGGTTGGCAAGTTGACTATACTGTTTGGGGAGTTTAGTTACCTGGTTACCGACGAAATCGAGCTGCTCGAGGGCAGTCAGTTTGCCAATGTCCTCTGGAAGTTCTGTGATCATATTAAAAGATATGTCGAGGTCTAAAAGGGCGGGCATCTCACAGATGACCAAAGGGAACTTGCTAAATTTATTGTTGGATATGTCCAAAGCCTTGGGCCTCCGTAGGCGGGGGAAATACCAGGGAAGCAACTCCATGCGATTATTTTGCAGTTTGAGGATGCTCAATTCAGGTATGCGGTCGAGTGCGGCATCATCAAGGTCTACTATACGGTTACAAGAGAGATCGAGACGGTGTAAACTTGCGGAGTGTCGAACGCTTTGTGGTACTTTCTTCATGGCCATTGTTCGAGAGGCGGAGTTCGCGTAAGATGGTACAGGATTGCATTAAGTCGAGGGGTATCTCCACCATGGGATTTCGAGACAGATTAAGATATACGATTGATGATGCACTTCTGTGGAAGATTATGGGTATAGTGGGGAGACCGTACCCTGTGAGATCTACCTGTTCAAAGTTGTCAAGGTTCAGATCTTCGGCCTGGAATGGATGAGCGCCAGACCAAGGGAAGTAGTGGGGAGACGTACTGTTGGGCCGAGGAGCTGCCGCATCTTGTACGCGACCGGGCCGTCCTTGATCATGCGGCTGCTCATACTCGTTTCATTTTGCCCTGGATACGG
Organism: Leccinum olivaceopallidum; assembly: GCA_038091775.1. Classification (NCBI taxonomy): domain Eukaryota; kingdom Fungi; phylum Basidiomycota; class Agaricomycetes; order Boletales; family Boletaceae; genus Leccinum; species Leccinum olivaceopallidum. The sequence goes on along the minus strand of JBBPPC010001063.1, from coordinate 6,937 downwards.
TGCATTATCGTCGCATCCACGAATATGACCCTAGACTCACCTATCAAGCCATTGAAACAGCTTAGGGAAAGGTGCCAACCCTTCAGTCCTCGACGACTACGCACAAAAGAAAAAAAAAGAAAACAAGGACCAGTCTTTGACGTAGGCCTGCCGGTGAATGCATGACCGCATCTTGTACATCCTTGAGCACGCGGCCAATCATATTCAACGATTTTCCTTGGGGTGCGGTGCATTGTCATCGCGTCCACGGATAAGATCCTAGACTCACCGATTAAGTCATTGAAACAGCCCGGGCCAACCCCTTGGTCCTTAACGACTGCGCACGAGCACTGATAGTAGCATTGCGTAGGTTATCCTCCTTATCGATCTCGCAGAGGCCAGTCAATAAGCGGAGCAACTTTGCATCCCCTTGATAAGCCTGATGCTGTGCTTGATGTACTCGGCTGTCTCGGTGAATATGTAGAGGGATCCTGTCGCTTGTCCACAGTCTTGGTGCGTAGAGCCAACCACGGGGGCGTGAACCCACTGCACAAACGTGGCCCCCATAACTTATTGTGGAAACGGCAGGCCCGGCGTGCGATATTGTGATCAGCAAGGTTAGATTCAACCAGCGATCAATCTTGGTAACAAAAACGGCCTAGTCAATACAAACACCATAGTCCTCGTCATTACTGGTATTCCCATCCGAATCAACACCGACCCCGCCGCTACCAGCACTGACGAGGATGGAATGATATTTGTTCCAGGAATGTACGAGATAGAAATAAAACTTACATGCCAGTGCGTGCGATCTCGCAACACATTTTCTCAAGCTTCCGACGATGAAGATCGTTTGCCTCAAGCTGTGCAATCAGCTCGTTATACTTGCGCCATTTGGAACGGTAACTTTCACCACTGAAATATGGAAACTTCGCCTTGCCATTCAACATGTAACCGTCAAGTATGCATCGAATCTATCAACGGAATGGAGTCAAAATAGTATAAGATTTGAGCATAATACTCACAGCAGTGACGGCAAACGTGAGTGTGTTATTTGGAATGCGCGTGCCAAATTCAGCGGGACGAAGATTCCCGATGCGGTTATCGCGACTAAAAAAGAACACGTGGATAAGCTCGCGGATCGTTGTATTTCCAAAGTTGTTGGTATGTCCCTGAAGAGCATACCTCAAAAATGTATTCCCAGTCAGATTGCAGCAAATAGAAAAGTACCTCGTTGTCCTTTCCACCATGAGCAAACGCAGACTGCTTGATCAAAGCTTCAGCCGCGCGCTTCACGTGTTGACGAGTCTCGGCCTTCGAAAGACGAGTCCCCAAAGGCGGAAAGATGTCATAACGAGCACGAACCAAGCTCGCTGCCGCCTTCTTGAACTCGCCGCGCCACGAGGCAAGGTCCTCGAATAGCTGAAACGAGAAGTCAACGAAACGTACGAGTAATCGGCGCCGGGATACAAACTAGCTTGCACATGTATCTGCGGTACCTAGGGTAGTACTTTGGCTCGACGGTCCGCATTTCGCGCCGCCACCTGCTCATTGTCATATCGAGGGCATCCGAAATGAAACCATTCATCGCAAATTTGCTGTGCGGCCAAGGATCACGAATAGCGGCGTAAGTACGAGTCTCGACCTTGCATTCTTCAAGGAGATCTTTCCACTTGGCGGGATAGAACCCCAACTGAGTGGGGTCTTTACAGCGATCCTCCTTCGGGGCCCCTGAGTTTCGTTTGCGTCGAGGGGGCTGATCGTCGACATCGTCATCGCCGTCGGATGCAGCCACACTCCGAGCCCGCTGATTCGGTACTACTCGCGGCTGTAAACCCCGTAGTCTTGTCGGCGACGGAGGTTGAGGGTGGCGGTTCCTCGAATAGTGGTCTTCGAGTACATTGGTATCCTATAGCAGTACATCGATAACAGCAATCTGAGGACAATCGATAGGACTGACCTCATTTTCCACCCGGTGCCTTTGCGGCCGTTCTTCATCCTCAGGTTGATCGTTTCCTACATCCTATACTCTAATCAGTATTGAAACGAAGAAGGCGTTCTAGGCTTACCATGTCACCTGGCACTTCCTCCTCGTCGATCTCACTCGTGGCTTTCTTTGATGGTTCATCATTAAAAGGTTCTGGATCTTCAGGTAATTCCTCGCTCAGTTCATTACCCTCTTCGTCACCAGGGAGGCATTCTCCATCAGCGCGGCGAAAATTCTCCGTATCCTTGCGAGAGATCTTGCTTGCCTTGAGCTTCGCCTGCCGCACCCGTTCTCGCTCGTCAGCGATAATCTTCAAGCCTTTCGCGTAACTGGGAATCACGATTTCATCCTCGTGATCAGAAGATAAGTCGTCGTCCGTTTGCTATGTATACAAGTCCTTTAGTAAGCAGCTGCTAATGGATATAAAATAAGAATAAGCTTACCACTGGCCGCCTGAACCCGAACCTCTCTCCTGGCTTGGCCACGTTGGGAACAACGGCACGTGAAGGTTGACGCGGCGGTAGCTGGTCACGGTTTCGCTGGTCACGGTTTCGGGACTACCGTCGTCATTAAGAAGGTCAATGTAGTGCTATGAAAGCCGCCACTTACTCCATTTGCTGCGGGTGGCGCCATCGGATTCAAGGCTTCCCCAAAGGCGGCGAGCCGGTCCGGTCTGGACTTCTTTGAGGGCTTCAGAACGGCATCACCGACTTTCTTGAGCTGGTCCGCTGCACCTCCCGTGCCCTTGCGAGATCGCTCGCTCCGACGTGCCAAGTTAATAGTCTTCACCTTCTTGGAAGACGTGTCATCTTCATCATCATCGGAAGGTGGTAAGCGTTTCATAGTGCCTCTCACCCGGGCCATGATAGAGCGACGACGGAAAAGAGAACCGCGTAACGGAGCTTATAAATGACTGCTTTACGACTCGTTTAGGCAAAAACAAACATTGTACGTAGTTAGATAACGTAAAAAGAATAGTAGACGGAGGCACACCAACCGCAGTCTCTTCGGCGACATACCCTATCTTCGCCCTAATAACGCGGGAGTGTTTTGAGGTGGCTGCGAAGGACATCGATGACCCTTCAATGGATAGAGGTGCTGCGGACGCGAGTGTCGATTCCGCCTTGGGTCCGTGCTGCCTCCGTTCGCCACGTCATCAAATCCTTCTTCACGTTCAATATTCCAGCCTCATCTCGCGTGAAATGGCTTGGTGTATGGCCGAAACGAAGTCTGCTGAGTAGACGGGCACAAATATCTTTGAACTCATGTCCTTGACATATCTCTCGATAGTTCAAGTTTGCAGAGTACGCTGGCAATGTGATTCGAAATGTCCAGCCTGAGCAACAGCTTCTCGATCTCGAACGGGGAGGTTCTGACGACCGACATGGTCAGTCAGATGGACCACTGCCACAGCAAGCTACTCACGTTTTGTATGCACTCCGCCAGACCTGTCCGACATGACATGCCGGACCTCGGACCTCGTGAGGAAGAACCGAGTTCTGAACCTCGGCCTTGACAGCCATCTCTACAACGTGTGGTATCCCTTGTGAGCTCCGTCGAGATCAGCTTGAGGATCTTCTCCTACCGATTGATGTCCTCTGTTTGCTCCTGCGCCCGCACCTTGTCGAAGCGTTGCTCTGACAAGCAAGACTGTGTATCAGAATACATGCACGTAAATATGACCGGGAAATGCTAACTCACGTTGCTCGTCCGTTCCCTTTGTGGTGATTAGTCCGCACGAGTCAGTTCCAATTTGATATTGATATCTTCGAAAAACGGTATCCACAATCTTCCAGGACGAACGACAGGAGGGACCCGCTGCGAGACTAATGCAGAACCGCTGATAACAGCAGGAGCCTGGGGATCTGTTGAGCCGCTTTGACGTCAAGAGGTACCGAAAGTGGGACCTGGGGTTGCATATAGGGAGGGAATTGGCAATGGCACCGACGAGCGTGCTCTCGTACCATCCTTTGAGTGCTAGAAGGTCGACGCTGATGGAATGAACGGAAAATGCGACGAGCCCGAGTTCACCCGGTAGCACCCCGCCAACGGCGACGCAGGTAGCATGGGCCTCGTCCGCCGATGGTGGTTCCAGGGATCTTGCTTGACGAGCGTGATGGCGGTCGACTGAACTGCTTCCTTAGCCGCTTGGATCTCATCGGTGACTGAGACACGTCGAACACGATCGTCTGTGGCTGGGACTGCGGAAGATTGGGGATCAAGCGCAACAACTTGAAGAAAAGGAGAGTACGCACGTCCGCTGCCACACACACGATCCGTCCGTCCTGCGCGCGCACGAGAACTCGAGCGTCTTCATCGGCTGACCCATCACCGAGATTTCGATCATGTCCTTGCTCTTGCCTACGAACGGGAACCCGACGTCCTGCGGAGACTCGATAAGCGACCTCTGACTCTGCCTTGAATTCCGGATAATACGGGCGTCCAAACTGGATGGACCGCAGCACAAGCGCGCGTAAGAGCGCGGCCACCGTGGCGTGTTCTTGCAGGTAGGGCGCTGGGGGAGTCTGCAATGGGGACAAAAGTAGATGGGCCGGTACGCCATGGATTGGCACGCCCTCCATTGTGAATGTCGGAATCACGTACCGATACGCCCCCAAGACCAAAGTACGAACAGAATCATAAACCAGAAATGCAAGTTGTGATGATGGAGTGGACGACGAGTTATAGGTGAAGGAACCCACAAATCGCATGCGAAACCTGGGTCCTGCCAATCCAGGCCTGAAACGCTTCCACGTTTAGAACTTAGGTCACACAACTTGAACATGTCCATAAGTGGCAAGAGGATTATATTATCGTACATACGCCAAGTCCCCGACTTCACCCATTTTCTAGGGGGAAATGATGTCAAGTAACGCGACAGGGAAGTCGCGAATTCCGATCAAGCTCAATCATTGCCGTGTTTCTAGGCAATTTTACAATCACCTTTAGCTCGTGGACGATGAAGATCACGGAGAACGTTCGAATAGAGCTCTACCTGAGCGACAGCGCGACGGGGACGATCCCGAGCGCTGGCCCCGGCGTTAGGTCTGCCGGGAGCATGAGAGCATGAGAGTTCGTGGACGTTTGAACCGCAGAAACAGGTGCGTTTGTTTCCTTTTGTTTCCGTGCCTTCAAGTGTAATCGGTCTCACGTTTGACATTGATGGAGGTGCTTTGCTAGGAGATTCCAAGAACGCATTCATCCGGCAGTTGGTTTCTGCGTGGTTCTTGGACTTGCAAGTGCGTTTTGTTATCTTTCTATTGTCGTTGGATGCGAGTATAGATCGTGTCTTTCATAAGGAGAAAACTCCGCGGTCCGGCGCATGTCTTCCAAGCAACTTCCCCAATGTATCTGGAAAAAGCACGGAATCGCTTCCGCTTAGAGGAGATGACGCAATACCGATGAGTCGAGCGTTGCCTTGGAGGTGCTGCGGACGCGAGGGTCGATTCCGTGAGAGCAAGCTCGGGCGTAGACTTATCGGGGAATTGCGTAGCAGCCGTGATCGTTTAACTACTTTCCCGTCCAGTGAGGACGTCCTCTATCAAATCCGATTCACCGGGAGGGGGAGTAACGACAGGATCGTATCCTTGCTCCGATGTCTCTGGTGCAATGTAGACCGTGTGCAGATTTGTTTCCGTGTCGCCATCGGCCTCCGGTAAATAAACTGGCGGAACAAACTTTGGGTGCGTTTTCCTTGTCGGTGTCCGTCTTTGGTACCTGTTCCTATGTGTGGGGATGGGGAAGGAGATGACTTCTGACTTCTATTCTTTTCGGCAACATTCTTTCCCCACGACCTCTTATGTGCGTCGTGCGACCTGCAGACAGCGACCGTTTCTTCGTCGAAGCGGGGATGGTTTTTGCGGCATCCTTGTCGTGATTTCGCACACGCCGTGGAGGCAACTGAAACACCTAATGCAACGTGGCTGCGGATCATTGACACACCTCCTGGTCCTGACCCCCCCTGCATTCGTTGTCGTGCTCTTTTTGGCAGACGATCCGACGGTTCGTATGCCGACGGTTCAGACTGTGGACCCACCAGAAATTTTGCGGAATCGAGCGCAGCCAGAACCAGCTGAAGTGGGGGCGTGAGTTCAGATCGTGCGTTGCGGAAAGTAGTATCGGACGTCGCGGAGGAAGGTGTGGAGTTTGGACGGGGTGTAGACGAAGAGATACAAAGAGTGGATCCAGATGGACCATTAGTATGATGGGACGGATGGTGCGAGGAATGCATGGTGGCGGGGTGTCGGGGTCGAACGGAAATACCGGGAGACAGAGCACTAGGTCGTAATTGGAGGGGGGTTTGGGTTGAAGCACCGTCCCCGTCGTCCCCTTCTCCCTTTCGTTTATACGCGATTCTCGACCATTTGCACTGGCTGAACATGTAGAAGCCGTGTTCGCCGATGGCGACTTCCGATGTCCCACGACATGACCGTGAGCACGGGCCTTTTCTGTTGTACCGGATCGTACACCCATGATGCTCGCGCAATCAGGTGTAAGCTCAGAGTCGGGCCTGTCATTCGTGTGAGACGCTGTGCGGTAGATTGTGGGCTCTCGTGGAACCCGTCGGAGTGAGGATGGCTGCACTCCGCGCAACACTTCGAATCGACCCCCCTGAACTTGCGAATGAACTGAGAGAGTGTCCGGGTCTGCGTCGCAGGACCCTCGAATCAAGGATGGGCGGAGGGCGCGATATAGATGAGGATTCCGGAGGGAAAGATGATATCTTCGACGGGAACTGTGATGTCTGGAAAGATTGATGGCAGGCAAGTTAAATCAAACCAACAGAAAAACGCCAACGGGCACACGAGGTGATAAGGCTTTGGGAGAACAGGCTTAGCTTGCGAGATCTCTTTGATCAACCATCCCTCGAGCTTACCTTAGCAAAACGACACGAGCCTCTTCCACCTGCGTATGGATCTGCAAAGTCTGCGAGAGCATGGTTGAGTCCGTTTCTGTAAGATGCGGGCGAAG
>JBBPPC010001062.1:0-10936 GCA_038091775.1 Leccinum olivaceopallidum | reverse complement strand
AATGTCGGCTCGGGAGGCTGCCACCTGTGCGAGAACATCACGTATTGATAGAATTTCTCCACCTCTTCCTTGATGCGTGTATGGTCGAGACGATCATGGGTAGTCATTGCAGACCGAAGTTCCTCGAAGATCGGTTGTTCTTCGAACGCAGCTGCTTGCTGTGTTTTATCATAGAGACGACCAGTGATGGTTTCGATGAGCACGCGGGGTATGTCACGGATAGTGTCATCGACGGCCTCTCGGATGAATGGAGTCGTATCGAGATAAAGGTCTGTTATCAAGACGACATGAACTTGTATTTTCACGCGGGTTAGATCCAACGGGCTCACCGCAAACTTGTGGGTCCGCCGAATTCTTCATCGTCGACACCATCATCTCGAATGCACTGAATGCCTCCCTGTAGCGGCCCATGCTATGTAACACAGAATGTTTCCTTTTGTAGCATTTGTAGTTTGATGGATCATGTTCAATAACCTTGATTGTACCGTCAAATATCGTCAACTATGCACGATGTGCGAGTCAATTCATACCTTGGTAACGCTGACAAGTTCCTCCTCCAGTAAACCTGCTCGCGCCTGACAGCATTTGACAATGATGTTATTGATGTTCGTCGGGTCGAGCGAGAGTGCGCTGGAATGGTATCCGATGGCCGCATCAAGGTCCTCAGCTGCGTCAGCGCGTTTCTCGAGTTTCTTGATACAACGTTGTTTGAAATCTGCACATTCTTAGATTGCTCTTTGTTGCCAATGAAACCACCCACCAAGTTCCCACTGCGGTCGATCATCGAAGGTGTGTATTCCCTCTGATAGCTCATCCTTCATCTTGCGGAACAATTCGATCGCCTCTGTCACATGATCATCTTCTTCAAGAATATCACAGACTGCCCGATAAAGATGAAACGTGGGAAACATGAACTGAATGGCACGAGAACTGTTCAGTCATTCTGAACGACCATGCAAACTACACCATACCTTGTTTGCGCCTCCCAATAGCTTATCGGTTGAATGACAACGCAGCCCCATCCTGGCCCATCCCAACAACACGGGAGGCGAGGGAGTGAGCGACAACACGGCAGAGTAGGCTGAGAACGCCTCGACGTGTTTCTCCGCACTTGACGCGTCGTCTCCGATGGTCCGAAGCCGTGATACGCATCGGTCCGTGATTTCTGATGGCAGGGAGTAAATATACACACTAACGAAATGATGCAGATACTCACCTTTAAGCCAGTTCACGATCAACTGATTGTGCTGCAGATCCTCAGTCATAGTGTCGATGATCTCGAGAAGAAGTTGTGCAGCATCATATATGCGACCACTGGCAAACATGGTTTCACATTGATGCTTCTTCTCATGCACGCGCAGGGTACATTGGAGCGCGTGGACGGTTTGCTCTAGATCGGCTATCTTTCGTTCTATGTACACAGAAAAGGGGGTCAAAGAGTTGTGATTCGGAATGATGGTAAACCTACCTGAGTCTGCTACAATCCTGGCTGTCTCGTCTGATTGAATCTCTGCGCATTGAGAGGAGATTGTCAATGAGATGTGAGTGGAGAGAGACGGCACGCACTTGTGCTTTCATGCTGTTCGCGAAGGGACCGATTGTCTTCGTCGGATGAAGCAAGCTGGTCACGTAGTCGTTGATTAACTTCCTCGAAGTCTGCTACGATCCTAACTGTCTCGTCTGATTGAATCTCTGCGCATTGAGAGGAGATTGTCAACGAGATGTGAGTGGAGAGAGACGGCACGCACTTGTGCTTTCACGCTGTTCGCGAAGGGACCGATTGTCTTCGTCGGAAGAAGCAAGCTGGTCACGGAGTCGTTGATTAATTTCCTCGAGACTCGCAATTCTCGTTGCTGACGGGAATGAATAACAGCACGGGACAGTCAGCCGGCTAGTAAACACACCTTGACTTGCATTCCGAACATCTAAGGGCTCCACCGCGTCTTCGCGATCGACGTTTTCTGTCCTTGAGCGTCGGGGCTCTGGCTCCAAGACAGTCTGTTTGAGTCGAATAAGTAATGTCATCTGATCGAAGTTGTGAAACTCACGTTATCGCGTGAGGGAAGGATGTCCAAAAGATGTCGAAGGATGATTTTCTTCTCCGGAGCGACCGCGATGTCGTAGTTTGGTAAAATGGCTATGGGTGGGACGAAAAGGGAGCTAGGAATTTTGACTTCCGCAGGCTGTTTGTGGGTTGTAACGTCCCAGAGTGAGATCGACGAAAATCCGGAGGTTGCGATGAAATTGTCGTTGGGTGCCAGTGTGATATATGCTGCGTTGCCGATGTTCCATCTTGACAGAGTTTTCCAGGTGGACACCTCGAGACAGTAGATATCGCCGCGAGACAAGACGAGAAGTTGCTTTCCATCACTCGTCCAGGCGAGGCTTCCGTTCTTTCCGCCGGTTACGTAAGTTGGCACGTCTGCGACGAGTCGGCCGTCGTGGCTGTCGTAGACACGAACAGTCCTTGCGGCAGTTGCGAAAAATTGACCATCGGGCGAGAACTTGACAGTGACAATCCAATCGTCGTGTGTGAATGGACCGAGCAGTCGCTGGCCAGTTGAAAGTGACCAGACAGAGAGCGTCTTGTCTTGTGATCCGGTTGCGATTCTTGTCGAGTCCGGTGAAATGTCCACTGCTCTCACCACATCGCTGTGGGCTTCAAACTCGGTCACTTTTTTGTGATCTGTCGCGTTCCAGACCGTCACTTGACCATCTTCTGACCCAGCCACGATGCACTTTCCGTCCTGTGAGACTGCAAGCTCGAAAACAGCACTTCCAGCGTTCATTGGCTTGCCCACTTGCTTGCCATCCGCAACTCTCCATCGTCGAATCTTTCCTTTTGTTCCTGCGCTCACGACATGCTTCCCGTCAGAGAAAAACTTCACCGAACATATGACTTCTTCAACATCGATCTCGATCAGGTTCGCGCCCACGATATTGGAGGCGATAGTCTTTTGATCCCCAAGGTTCCTTCAGTGCCTCATTTTCGGTAGGTCGTTTTTGCTCACCGATGGATCCACCTGCTGTCCGCGTGTGCTGTCCACCCCACTTGGTCCTTTTTCTCTCGTCAGTTCCCAACGCACATCCGTGTATGTACTACTCACCGTCCCTCTTCCTTCGGTGCGCCTTGGAAGACATTCTTGATAGGCTATGTTTGGACGTGGTGCAAAGAGAATTCGTCTTCGGTGCGCCATCATATACTTCTCACAATACACGTGTTTGCTCGCACGCACGCATTTGCCCCGTGCCTGGGCGCTTGCTTTCATCTTGATCGTTATCGTACAATTAGCACTTTTCGACAAAGCAAGTAACCATCAAAGCCAGTTCGTTGGTCACCGACTTCAGCCCGCCCTTGCTTGCCGTCCCTCTTGCTTACCACACACCCACACGTGCGGCATGCCTGCCTTTGCCCTCCCCACCTCGAACGTCCTCCCTCGCCATACCGAGGGATAGATTGGTTGCATAATTGGGTGCACGAGTGGGGACGAGAGAGGCTTCCTGCTCGAATGAGAGAATGAGAGAGAGAGAGAAAGGGGGGGAGTCCTTACAGCGGGCACACGAGGTCTAACGAGAATGCCAATACCTTGTAAGCGTTTGCCCCCGTGCGCCGCTACGATTTATGAATGACTTGTGTGATTTCCCTTTCCAGGTGAAGCGCTCGTACGTGGAACGGGATAGATATCAGGTCTCCTCTCTTAAATGACATGCGCACGAAACCAAAATTATACTGGCCAGTCGAGTGCAGCTACATTCGTTTCCCTTGCACTCAGTATAAAAATAGGGTTCAAGACTACCGGGGGAGTATGTCCTACAGGTTACAGTCAAAGGGACGGAAATGGAGACAAAAAAAAGGATGTTACGGTATAACGCCCTCCCTCTCTATCCTCCGTCGTTTCCGCTCCGTGTCCTCCAATATGAGACACTCCGCAGCAGACATGGCAAAGGCCGGTCGTTTCCTGTCGTCGCCGATCTCTGTACGTTCTGACGCTTTGCTAGCGGTGAGTGCGACTTTGAAGACGTTCGGACGCTTCAACCCCCCCACGGCGAGCGCGGCGGACGTCTCTTCTGCAGCTGCAGCAGTCGGTTTCATGGAGAACGAGAGGACGACCTTTTCCGTTCCTTCGTCCCGTTGTAGTGCGCGCTCTTCCGAGGGCGGTGAGTCCGGACGTGACGAAGGCCCAGCCTCGTCGTTTGCCCGCTCGATCTGCTCTGCGATAAGAATCCGCTCGCGCTGCTCGTCCGACATGGTCATGCGCTCCTTTTTCAGCGATGCTTCTTGCTTGGCGAGTGCCTTGGGGGAGTTGTCGATCCAAGCGATGAACCAGCCCTTGTCTGTCTCGTCGATGCGGGCGATGCCGGCCTGAGCGGCCGAGGTGTTTGCAGAACTCGGTGAGGGTGACCCAGCGGGTTGCGTTCGTATGGAGGTGACTTGTCTTGGATGAATTCTTGGTATACCCGGTTCGCGAAGACACGTTTAGTTCAGACACGTTTAGTTCAGAACCTAATGCGCGATCAATCAGGAGGGGGAAGAAAGGAAAAAGAGACAGGAGGTACCTCCGAGAGAGCAGTTGGACAAAGTCGTGCTGGAACTGGGAGGAAAACTCGGCGATATGTTTGCCTGCATGCTCGCCCACGACGAGCAATTGGCGGAGGTGACCATCGGATTGAGCGTGGCATTTGAATCCGTTCTCGTCTTTGCATTGTCTCCGTGAGCTGTCTAGTAGATTGCCTCGGTAAAATTAGGGTCAGGGCCTGGGCAGTGTTATATCCACCAAAACCCAGTTTGGAGGTAGGTGGGGGTGGGGTAAAAGACAGAGTCCAGGTGTGATGGGCCCAGGACCGTACTACTAGTTCGATGCGGCGGGGGTGTTTTGCTAGCGTTAGGTCGAGGGATAGTCGGGAATCAGATATATTAACTTTGGACATCCAGAGCGTGGTGATCGACTGCCGTGTGCGAGACTGGTCTGCCATAACTCATACACAGCGTAGTACGTCCACTCAGTGGTGCTGGCAGGACTCGGCCTTTTTGGGCTCCCCTGCCATGCGGTACCGTCTCTGCTGTGCCGTCCAAGTGACATAGAGATCCAGACTGTGCAAAACTAGCCCGCGAATCAAATGTAGCCTGCAACGCCACTCCGTCTAACTCGGAAGGGTGACAGCGCTTCAGTGTTATGCTCTCCCCACACCTTTGTGCCAAACCCTTGTCTGCTCACCTCGGGCTTGATGATCTCCTGATTGTTCCTGAACTGCTTCAACAGCGATGAAGCCCGTGTCGCGACCGCCCGACGTGCATCCTCAGATGGACGGTCAGCATTCCGCCCACCCTCCTTGCTCTTGGATGTCTGCCCCGGTCCCAAGCTAGGCAGTTTCCAAAAAGTCCATACCACTGCTGGACGGTGGAGTGCTGGCACCCGTACCAGTCATGCCATCTGAGGTAGCAAGAAAGTCCTTGTTCAGTAATCATTTGACAATTTCCTCAAGTGAAGTGACCAAATTCCTGCCGTTCCATGACATCGCGAGACCACGAGGTACGGAATTGTTTGAAAGCACGACGATCAAGCATGTATAACCAAAACTTGACGCGGGTGTATTGCAGACCGCAAATGCTGAGCTTGACATCTTGATTGAAGGCTTGTGAAAGAAAGAAAATGACACGGTGATGAAGCTTCGCCATACAGAGGAAGTCAAAAGTGCTTAACACTGAGAGCGATGATCAAAGACCGCGCGACCAGAAGCTGCATCAGTACAGACCACGATCAACCTAGGTCCAGGAATAAAAAGGAGAAATACGTCCTATAGGAAAGGCACGGAAACGAAAGGATTATGGCGCATGGCGACAGGACAAGAATACAAATAATCCAGCGAAGTCACCGATTTGATAGCCCTACTACCAGTGTTGGACTTGAAAGCTGGCACGAGCTTTGATTCTGTTAGGAGGAAAAGACGTAGTCATTCGACTTGATGTGATGCGTGTAGTTCGGAAACGAAGAAATTATATGCCAGTGCAAGCAAAGATCCAGTGACAGCCCAGAGCGAAACACTTTCGTAGCTACCTTGGATGGAAGCCAGATGAGAGAACAAAATGAGCAAGTCGAGGAGACGAAGTGGCAAGGACAAACAGAAGAACATGAACAAAACAAAACAACGACACAGGCCAAGAGAGATGTAAATGTAACGAAACGCGTCATCCCGAAATCCAAAGCCAATAATGCACGACTAATGAACGTCGACCGTACCAATGCTCGCCATCAACTCACTCAACGACGTCTCGGCCCGAATCTGGACTTGAATGAAACTGTCCGTCGCCACGCGTTTGAACTGCCCACGCTTCTGCGAGGCTAGCAGCAGTGCCCCAAAAGGCTGCCGAAGCCGGACGAGGAGCCGCAGCGCCCGTGCGTCAAGATCAAACAAAGGATCGTCGCCAGTGAAGTCCTCGTCGAGCAGAGGATTGATCCACGGATGAACGAGAACGAGACGTTGCAACCCGAGCGAGCTGTCTTTGGTCTTGATCCGTACCTCGCCGAGAATCGACGCCGTGGCACGATAGATGTGAAGGCTCGACTCGGATTCGGGTCCTGCGAGACGGGCGAAATCAGTGAGGCGGAAGATGAATCCAGGGAGTCGAAGGCGACCAGAAACAAGGAATAGTGATGGGAGATCGAGGAGTCGTTCATAAAACGCAACGATTGGAGAGCGATCGGGAAATGATGACTGCAAGTCCGTGACCATCCGATCCATCGCAGCGGCCTCGATGGCCTGGGGAACGTGCGGAGGCAGAACTTGGTCGTAAACAGTGAGATTGGAGGGGAGATAACTGTGATGACCTCTCGAAGTCCCAGTCCAGGCGAGAATGGTGACATTATCTGAACGCGTCAGGACGTGTTCCAACAACCGACCGACGGCTTGATGACCTTCGCCGTATATAACAGGCAGGGCGACACCGAAGATCCCAAACAATGAGTATGCAATGTCCTCTTCCCGCGTTGTCTGGCGCTTCGAAGCCAGATATAGCTTCTCACGCACCCTGTCTAGCCCCGGTTGGATCGTGGCAAGCTTCTCCGTCGTAAACTTGGTTGCCCGCTCCATCTCCGAGAGAATGATAGGCGATTCCTTGTGATTGAACAGCTTCACATCGAGATAAGGTTTCCAGTCCTCCGTGTAAAATTGAATGACCTTTGAAGCAACGTACTCTTGGTACGTCCACCCACGAGTATTCCATATGCTTCTCCACAGATCACCTTCTTGCTGCGACTCCGAGAGCACACCGAGGAGATGAACGATCGTGAGTGCTGCACGACAGTACCACCGAAACATGGCCACCACAGATTCTTGCTGAACCCCCCTGTCTGCCTGATTGACGCAACACGTATCGCTCCATGCCCACCGGAAACGGCATGATTGGACCACATTACAGAAATTGATGAGCTTCTCGATTGTGGGGGATTTGGGTAGTCCATAGATCGAGATGTCCTCGACCATCTGGAATGTCGGCTCGGGTGGCTGCCACCTGTGCGAGAACATCACGTATTGATAAAATTTCTCCACCTCTTGCTTGATACGTGCACGGTCGAGACGATGATGGGTAGTCATTGCAGACCGAAGTTTGTCGAAGATTGGTTGTTCTTCAAACGCAGCTGCTTGCTGTATTTTGTCATAGAGACGACCAGTGACAGTGTCGATGAGCACGCGGGGTATGTCACGGATAGTGTCATCGACGGCCTCTCGGATGAGTGGAGTCGCGTCGAGATATTGATGCTTCTTCTCGTGCATGCGCAGGGTTTGCTCGAGATCGGCTATCTTTCGTTCTATGTACACAGAAAACGGGGTCAAAGAGTTGTGATTCGGAATGATGGTAAACGTACCTGAGTCTGCTACAATCCTGGCTGTCTCGTCTAATTGAATCTCTGCACATTGAGAGCAGGTTGTCAGCGAGGTGTATGTGAAGAGAGACGGCACGCACTTGTGCTTTCATACTGTTCGCGAAGGGACTGGTTGTGTGTGTCTGATGAAGCAAGCTGGTCACGTAGTCGTTGATTAATTTTCTCGAGACTCGCAATTCTCGTTGCTGACGGGAATGAATAACAGCACGGGGCAGTCAGCCGGCTAGCAAACACACCTTGACTTGCATTCCGAACATCCAAGGGCTCCACTGTGTCTTCGAGATCGACGTTTTCTGTCCTTGAGCGTCGGGGTTCTGGCTCCAAGACAATCTGTTTGAGTCGAATAAGTAATGACAGCTGATAGAAGTTGTGAAACTCACGTTGTCGCGTGAGGGAAGGGTGTCCAAAACATGTCGAAGGATGATTTTCTCGTCTGGAGCGACCGCGATGTCGTAGTTTGGTGAAATGGCTATGGGCGAGATGGAATTGGAGCGAGGCATTTTGATCGTCGCAAGGTGTTTGTGGGATGTAATGTCCCAGAGTGAGAACGACGAAAATCCGGAGGTTGCGATGAACTTGTCGTTGGGTGCCAGTACGATACAGTCTGCATTGCGAATGTTCCATTTTGAAAGAGTTTTCCAGGTGGACACCGCGATACAGTCGATGGCGTTGAGAGACAATACGAGAAGTTGCTTGGCATCACTCGTCCAGGTGAGGCTTCCGTTCTTTCCGCCGCTTACGTAATTTGGCAAGTTTGCGACTCGGCCGTTGCGGCTGTCGTAGACACGGACAGTCTTTGCGGCAGTTGCGATGAGTCGTCCGTCGGGCGAGAACTTGACGGCGACCACACAATAGTCGTGTTTGAATGGACCGAGCAGTCGCTGGCCAGTTGAAAGTGACCAGACAGAGACCGTGTTGTCACCCGATCCGGTTGCGATTCTTGTCGAGTCCGGTGAAACGTCCACTGCATTAAGATTGCTGTATGTGTGGAAGTCGGTCACCTTTTCGTGGTCTGTTGCGTTCCACACCGTCACTCGACCATCTTCTGTCCCAGCCACGATGCACTTTCCGTCCAGTGAGACTGCAAGGTCCCAAATATGACTTCCAGCGTTCATTGGCTTGCCCACTTCCTTGCCATCCGCAACTCTCCATCGTCGAATATTTCCTTTTGTTCCTGCGCTCACGACATGCTTCCCATCGGGGAGAAATTTGACCGACCATATGACTTCTTCAACATCGATCTCGATCGGGTTCGTGCCAACGATGTTGGAGGCGATAATCTTTTCAGTCGATTCCCAAGGTTCCTTCAGTACCTCATTTTCGGTAGATCGTTTTTGCTCACCGATGGATCCACCTGCTGTCCCCGTGTGCTGTCCGCCCCACTTGGTCCTTTTTCTCCTGTTAGTTCCCTAGTACACCACCCATGTATGTACTACTCACCGTCCCTCTTCCTTGGGCGCATCTTCGAAGACATTCTTTGTAGGCTAGTTGGGGCGTGGTGCAAAGAGAATTCGCCTTCGGTGCGCCATTATATGCATCTCACAATACACGTGTTTGCTCACGCATTTACTACCCCGTGCCCCGGTGGGCGCTTGCTTTTATCTACATCCCCCCTTTACTGATCCTTATCGTACTATTTTTGGATGAAGCAAGTAACCATCAAAGCCCGTTCATTGGTCACCGACTTCAGCCCGCCCTTGCTTGCCGTCCCTCTTGCTCACACGCATACACCCACACGTGCGGCCTGCCTGCCTTTGCCCTCCCCACCTCGAACGTCCTCCCTCGCCACAACGAAGGATAGATTGGTTGCACAATGGTGTGCACGAGTGGGGACGAGGGAGGCTTCCTGCTCGAATGAGAGAATGAGAGAGAGAGAGAAAGGGGGGGAGTCCTACAGGTACTTAGGTGCGGGCACACGAGGTCTAACGAGAATGCCAATATTTTGTAATCGTTTGCCCCCGTGCGCCGCTACGATTTATTAATGACTTGTGTGATTTCCCTTTCTAAGTGACGCGCTCGTACGTGGAACGGGATAGATATCAGGTCTCCTCTCTTAAATGACATGCGCACGAAACCAAAACCGCACGGGGGAGTATGTCCTACAGGTTACAGTAAAAGGGACGGAAATGGAGACAAAAAAAGGATGTTACGGTATAACGCCCTCCCTCTCCATCCTCCGTCGTTTCCGCTCCGTGTCCTCCAATATGAGACGCTCCGCAGCAGACATGGCAGAGGCCGGTCGTTTCCTATCGTCGCCGATCTCGGTCCGTTCCGATGCTTTGCTAGCGGTGAGTGCGGCCTTGAAGACGTTTGAGCGCTTCAATGGGTTGACGCCCTGCTTTAGGGGGTTCAGCTTGAACCCCCCCACGGCGAGCGCGGCGGACGTCTCTGCTGCAGCTGCAGCAGCCGGCTTCATGGAGAACGAGAGGACGACCTTTTCTGTTCCTTCGTCCCGTTGTAGCGCGCGCTCTTCCGAGGGCGGTGAGTCCGGACGTGACGAAGGCCCAGCCTCGTCGTTTGCCCGTTCGATCTGCTCTGCGATGAGAATCCGCTCGCGCTGCTCGTCCGACATGGTCATGCGCTCCTTTTTCAGCGATGCTTCTTGCTTGGCGAGTGCCTTGGGGGAGTTGTCGATCCAAGCGATGAACCAGCCCTTGTCTGTCTCGTCCACGCGGGCGATCCCTGAGCGGCCGAGGTGTTTGCAGAACTCGGTGAGGGTTACCCAGCGGGTAGCGTTCATATGGAGGTGGCTCTTGTCTTGGATGAATTCTTGGTATACCCGGTTCGCGAAGACACGTTTAGTTCCGAACCTAATGCGCGATCGATCAGGAGGGGCAAGAAAGGAAAGAGAGACGGGCGTTACCTCCGAGAGAGCAGCTGGACAAAGTCGTGCTGGAACTGGGAGGAAAAGTCGGCGATATGTTTGCCTGCATGCTCGCCCACGACGAGCATTTGGCGGAGGTGACCTTCGGATTGAGCGTGGCATTTGAATCCGTTCTCGTCTCTGCATTGTTTCTGGCAGACTTGGCAGTACCATCGAAGGCGCTGAAGGC
>JBBPPC010001061.1:0-10937 GCA_038091775.1 Leccinum olivaceopallidum | reverse complement strand
CAGTGTTGTGGAGCGCCGTTGCAAGGGTGCTCAAGCGGGTGCGCAGGAGCTTCGCCGAGGACAGCTGGACAGTAGTGTTGTCGTAGAGCGAGGGGGGGAGAGGCGGAGGACTCATCTTTCAAAAGCTGGGGAGTGTTAATGGAGAGATGGGGACTTACAGGACAGGGACTGCGAGGCTCATGGCCGATGGAGGTGACGACGCCGATAGTACTTGGCGACGTTGGCGACGTTTGGTTACTTGGCTAACTTGGTGTTGGGAAACCGATCGAGAGAGAGAAAATGATGAAGGAAACAATGAAGCATATGTCATGACCGATACATTGGCACGCGAACGCTATCAAGAAGTAGGGCTGCGATACGAAAACGAGACGGGACCGGTCACGGCTGACTCAGCGTGACGCCCGCCACGTGAGGGCGCGTTTCCGGACCCTCCCGACCCGATCGCGATCGATCGAGCCCGCGCCACCCAACCCCCCCGACGTTCGCGACCTCGTGTCACGCGCTCAGAGCAAGATCGAAGCCCCGAACGACGGCGAAAGCGAAAGAGGAAAGAGAGAGAGATGTGACTGACATGACTCACCGGGAAGACCAGGTCCGTGCTCGTTGCAAGAGGCGCAGGTGGCCCGGTGTCGGCCACTGGCATGGCATTCCAACTTCGGAACGAGGAGGCGGGAGGGAGACTCGGAGGGAGCAGTGGGGGCATGCCAGTGAGTCGTGTCGCGGCGAGGCACTCGAGTCCGGCGGGAGCGAAAGACGAGACGGACGATGGCTCCGGTTGGCGCGAATTCGAATTTTCAAGTCGAGGATGGGGGACAGAGGGACAGACCACGGCGAGGGAGGGGAGATATCGTGCGCCGGAGAACCCATTGGACGCGCCCTCTTAAAGTGTTGTGGTGGAGCGCGTTCAAGTTGGCATTGGCGGATTCACTGGTAGAGTCTTGTCTTGATCAAACGTTCGTTCGGTCGGACGCGCCACACTGCTTCGATCCATCGCAGATTCGCCCTGAGATCTCGAAGCCCATCCTGACCACGAGACTTGCCGTTAGTTGACCTCGTCCTCCCACCTCTCGAGTGGTAGCCCGAGCGGGAGAGACACCAGTGGCACACCGGAACTTGAAGGTAGGTCATGGTGCATGTCCCTCGAGAGTCCCAAACGTCTGACGAACGCCGAGTTGTAGTGCATGCACGATCGAGATCGCTCGTGGCGTTTCGTCGCAACCGCATGCGCCGAGAGCAAGTTCGATGTTCGTTCCCTTCGAAGAAGTCGCGGCCTCAATCTCATCACGCCGGCGATGTCGACGCTGACATGTTCCGTAACCATTGTCCCGACCTCCCCGTCGCTGTCACGCGGTGCAAAACTGTCTTTTTTCCTGGACGAAGGAAGGTGTGGACTGACCGTATTTCCCCCCCAGCATTGCAGGACCATCCGAGGCCGCGGTTTTACTAGCGTGAAAAAAGACGGTCTTGTAGGGAGCGAGAGACGGTCTGCTGCAGGATGAGAGACCGTCTTCTGAACTCCGTGGTATGGTTCTATGTCACATGCCCCGTCGTCGTGCTTCCTCCTCCCCCCTTCTGTGAGAGTGCCCGGCGGGCCTGCCCCTTCATTGAACTTGAACGTCCCTGGCCCCGCCCGTAAGTTGCTTGTGTACTCATTTCAAATATGTCGGCCTCTTCCACACCTTCAACCAACACTGCGTGCACCAACATCACGCTCTGCAACTTCAACTGCAACCATGGCAGCAGCCACCACCACCACCACCACCACCAGCTTTGACCCGCTCGCTGCCTTTCCGGGGCTGCATGAGGCCATGGACTCCCTGAGAACTGCGGGATCTCCACTTGACTGTCAAGACGTCTCAGATGACCTGAATGCAGAGCAGGAAACCCTCTCCATTGAAGAAGCGGCCGTGGACGTCAGCAGCTCGGGCCCACAGTTTGCTCAATTGCAAGCCACACTGCTCGAGGCCTCCAAAGGGGTCACTGATGGCACGGATGCTGAGTACAGACGGTAAGTCTGTTGATGGCACCACTGCTGCCGCGTTTTGCTCACATCATGACGGATCCTCGCGGCATTGTCACAGGCTCATGCGGGACTGCGAGGAGTTCCTCTCGAAGATGAAGTGGATTCCAAGCATGCCAGGGTCCAAGTCGTCATTTTTCTCCAACACTCCGCGTGCGGAGACCCCCGTGTACATTGTTGCATGGATCATGAATACGTATGTACTATTACTAGTGCTTACTAGTCGTCTCGTAATGTCAACTGCTCACCTGGGCACCGTGCGTGCGCTTGTGCAACCGTAGATGCGATTCCATCACTCTCGATGGGAAGGTCAAGCCTCGTTCGAAGGAGCGGGGCACGTACAGCCATGCACAGAAGATGCGTGCGGCCATGACGTATGCCTTCGGACGCCTGCATGGCCTCGGTGACATGCCCTGGCATCAATCCGAGGTCACCAATCAGATGCTCGGAAATCCATCGGTTTCAACGCAGGTATCGTCATATATGTGTGCGTTGCGTCGTCGCAAGGTCTGTCCGAGTCCCCCTCTTTGCCTCCAGCATGAAGTCGTGACATCTCGGACTGGCAGGTACAAATGGGTGAGGTTGCCATCAGCGCTCGAGCTGTCACCTCAGTCAGTACTAGGTCTTCCTCTCACACGAGCTCTTTGTGCTAATCTGTGCATGCATGGTGCTACAGGACATTCTCTACAAGCTCTACCACTACAACCACCAGCCAAGCAAGTGGGACATCCGACCGTATGCGCCCAGTGCTGCTGCTCGTAACCAGCCTCGGGGTGTCATCGAAGCCACGGAGCCAGAGAGTACAAGTCTGCTTCACGACTGGGGTGGTGGTCGGGTGCGGAGGTTACTGCAGGCCATCTATACGACCGCACACCTTTGTCTTCTCCGTTCGGACGAGGTCCTGAAGATCCAGGTGCATGACATGACCTTCTATGAGGACGGTGTCTCCATTCTCCTTCCTTTCCGCAAGACACATCAGAATGGAGGTGGGTCACGGTTGTGCCGAGTCTGCTGATGGGCCAGTGGCCGTCTCTGACGAACCTGACTTGGCAGAGATTAAGCCCTTTTTCCTCTATGCCCTTCATGAATCGGAGGCACACCTCTGCCCTGTACGGGCACTTGCCGAATGGCTCATCGGATCCTGTATCTCTTCAGGGTACTTGTTCCGCAAGATCGCTTCAGGTGACCGTGTCACAGAGACCAATGCTCCTATGGTTCGTATGATACTACCAGTACCCTTTGAATCTTTGTGACCACAGTGGCACACCTAACCTGGCTGTTTACCAGACGTCTGAGCAATTCCTCGAGCTCTTCCGCAACAACCTTCTTGACATTGGCATTGACCCTGCTCCGTACGGCACACATTCCTTTCGTCGAGGCGGATGTCAGTATCTGCATATCAACAGGAGATGGCCTTTGAGGAGGATATGTGAGTGGGGGGGATGGAGTCAAGAGCTCACGAACCTCACGATCGTGAAGTACCTGATCTCATTGAGTGACGAACCGATGGAGCCTCGAGAGCACTACTTTGACCTGAACCGTCGACCTGTTGTCAAATGCCCGCACTGCGGGCGTTCTTGTGCCTGTGCCTGAGCCTTGAGCTGAATGTCGCAACAATCGATAGTGCTTACAATGTAAATTACTACGCTTCATGATGGCATCAAAAACAGAATTTTATTTTGAAGAGATGGTGCCAAGAAACCAACGAGACACGGTATCTACTACTCAGTACTAGTGCTCACATCGGTCGGTCGCTATGCTGGATCCGCACGTTCACTGCTACCTTCAGTGCCTAGCAATTCCAACCTTTTCACGATTGCCGACGGCCTGCAAAGCACGTGTGCTTCACCGCCCTTCCGGTAGCTGCACACGCTGTCAAAGGACGCCCCGAGTTTTGCCCGTGCTTCCTCCATCGCTCGGTTGTTCTCCTCTTTTCGAATCGAACGGAGATGCTTGTCGATCGCAGTGAAGCTCATCCTCTTTCCATCATGGCTGAACTCCTCCCAGAACTGCTCGGGAGTGCCCTGGCGATAGCGCTCGATGATGTCCTGCAGGAGTCCGTCAGCTCGTTGCACCAACTTGGACTGTGTCCGAGTCGGGCAACACCTACCTTCCACTTGCACCAGTGGTTCTTCGTCCCCTGCCACTGCTTGCTTTTCTGTGGGTCCTTGGTGTGGCAGTACACGGTCGGCCAATGTTTCACAGGGATCGGACGGCCCTTGATGCGGAGAAATGCCGTGCCTCGCCAGTCGGGTGACGTGTCGTCCCACTGTGCATTCAGTTCAATGATGTCCAAGAACTCAGATGAGGCGGCAGGGGGATCGGGAATGTCGTCCGTCGTAAACGTGAGCACCGTGCCATCACCGAGCGTCAAGCTCTTCAGCTGTGGACAGTGGCTCGGGCTGCTTGCCAGTGCATGGACCCCACTCTGGGCCTGGCATGATGTCCTGGTGCTCTGGATCAAGGGCAGTGGCGCTCCATGGCGAGGAACGGCCGTCGATGCTTCTTGAACGGGCACTGGCACTGCTGGTGGTCGTGCCGTGAACCAGTGAGGAGGGCACGACGGGAACGAAGCGATCAGGTGCGATCGCGCGATGTCGTGCTCGGTGAGTGACGACGGTCGATCGGACTGAGGTGCCACGCTCGACGACGCCGGAGAGGTGGCCTGTGGAGTGCCAAGCGGTTCAGGCAGTGGCGGTGGATGGTACGGGTGACGTGCCACGATAGACTGTCTCTGTGCGAGTGAGCAGATTTGCATCAGTGTGGCTCGACCGGACAGGGCGAACGACGGCACACTCACCCACGGAACGATGGCATCTATTTCGGCCTGTGTACGGGTGTCCCTGGATCTCTCCACCAGGGGAGACATCCCCGTATGGGCGCCGGCAGGGGTGTCCTTGTTGAGCAGCAGCTCACGACGCTTTGCCGACCTCTTCATGCGCGTCTTCTTCGTCTTTTCGACCGCTGGCACGGTCATTGAACCCATGCCTCCGAGTCCGACACCGTGACTGCCTTTGTGGGGTCGAGTCGCACCTGGGAGAAGGCTGCCGCAAAGACACGGACGATGTCAGTGGACAGATCACTGCAAGACGAGAGAACGGGCGCCCTACCCGTCCCAAGCATCACGGTCGCCGCTGAACTCTCGCAGGCGCTGCTGGAGCACCTGCTTGTTGCCGCCGAGAGGGAGGTTGAGCCTCCTGCAGAGCTCTTTGAGCTCTGCGTGTTTCAAGGTTTCGCTGTGAGGGAAGAAGAAGGAGGAGGAGGAGGAGCGAGTCAGTCAAGCCCTCCCCAGCATCATCATCCGAGCGGAGCGTCACGCACATGCAGACGTACTCAGTCTTGAGTGACCCGGCACCATCCGAGTCACCAGGAAACGGGAGGCCGTGCTCGTTGATCTGCGAGGGCTCGTCGGCGCCGGTCGACGTCGACGTCGTCTTCAGCAAGTTCTTGCTTGGCCGTTCCATCAGCTCGGAGCCTGCCAGTGACTCGGAGCCTGCCAGTTCGACTCGGGGTCGGGGGACGGCGACCGAGGGATGGGGGCTGCGGCGTTCGGGCTGGATGACGATACGGTGCGAGGTGATGCGATGGGACGACTCGCGGTCGGCGGCCCGGACGAGATGTCGAGGGGGGCAGAGGCAGTTGCAGAGCTTGAGGAAGCCCGAGCCGAAGTCGGGGAGGTGTCGCTCGTACGCGTTGTAGCAGACGATCAACAACACGAGCGGGAGGACGACGGACAACACGGCGAGCACGTTCAGCGGAGTGGACGTTCCCTGATCGTTCGCCGATGTGGATCGTGCGCTGAGCACTGGCGGCGGTACTACTACTACTGGTGGTGCCGTCACGGTTGCCGATGCGATCGGGGAAGAACCCAACGAATCAGCGCGTCGGGTGGGCGCATCGGACGGGGACAAGGGCGGGAGGAGGCCCGAGGGGGGCACGAACGACGGCGACGGGAGCAGCTGTAAGTTGGGGAGGAGTGGGGGTTCCGTGAGCGTTCGAAACTATCCGGTGCGTGACGAGCGTGGGGAAAGGAAGACGGGGACGACACCGCCACAGATACGGTCGCCGTCACTCACGTCACCAGCCAGGCCGGCGTGGGAAGCGTGACAGCGGACCGTCTCTTCGCCGAGAGAAGTCTAGGAGACCGGGCCTTCGTTCAGCATCACTGGCATAGCGTGGGAACATTGGACTGTCGAAAAAACCCCAACCTCTGAACAAACATGAAGCGAAATATGGATTAGGATCCAATCTTTATCAGATATCACTAGTCACTGGTGTAGGAAGAAAACCAAACTTTGAGCGCTTCAGCAGTAATTTACTAATTGTAAAGCTTTGTTCAACCTGCAGAGCCTATGAGTCATGGCAACAACACGAACTTTTTATAAGACCGCAATGAGGCCATGTGTACTTGTGACCCCTTGACCCTGTATTCCCACCATCTGAATTCCTGTGTCCAAGTGTCCTGGCCAGCGATATGTGCTCGACTGGAAAAGGTATGCGCCTTGTCATCCAAGAATACCTGTATTGACTATTTGTCGACTCCCAGATCGCTCTAAAATAACCGAAATTGATTGTGGTACTGCAGTATTCTCTGCTTTCTTCACTGCCGATGGCAAGCACGTATTGAGCGGTGGTCTAGACGGGATGTTGCGACGATGGCAAGCAGACGACGGACGTGAGGTTGGCACAGCAATTCAAGTAGAGAATGGAATCTATGCAGCCGCGCTGTCGATGGATCACAAATGGCTGGTGTGCGGCTTGATCTCAAAGCCGTATGTCAAGGTGTGGAATGCAGAAACTCAAACAAAAGTTCTGGATATCCATGGACACACTGGACAAGTACAGTCGGTGGATATTTCCCCCACATCGACGACATTTGCCACCGGTGGGTCAGACAAATGCGCGTTCATTTGGTGCATTAGCACAGGCAAACAGCTCGTGGGCCCGCTGCGATACTCCTCCACCGTGGTGGCAGTTAGGTTCTCTCCAGATGGTGCACGCCTCGCCACCGCTTCGGTCGAAGGTTTGATCCGGATCTTTAACAGCGGCAATGGTCAACAGTTACTCGATATCACGTGCCCATTCGAACAGGGCGTATCCTCACCACTGGCTTGGTCGGCAGATGGTTAT
The DNA here is from genome assembly GCA_038091775.1 of Leccinum olivaceopallidum. Lineage (NCBI taxonomy): Eukaryota > Fungi > Basidiomycota > Agaricomycetes > Boletales > Boletaceae > Leccinum > Leccinum olivaceopallidum. The sequence continues at coordinate 3,787 of JBBPPC010001061.1, read as the reverse complement.
CAGATTTTTGCCATCTCTGGGTCATTCAACGGAGTCAAGTGTTTCAACACGACCTCGGGGTCTTTGGTCAGTACATGGACTGTTCCAGGCGGTTCGCTCCAGTATCCTTCCATCGCACCATCGTCCAACCAAAAGTTCATTGCCGTCACCGGAAACTGTTCACTGTCCTTTTGGGATGCCTCAACACACCAGCAAGTTGGCTGTGCAATCCAGCATAGCAGTGGAGTTTTCTTCATGGCTCTGTCTCCTGATGACGATTGGGTTGTGACTGGTGAGGGCAGTGGAAGAGTTACTGTGCGGAGCCTTCGTGACATCCTTCCGGACTCATACTTTACACAACACGTAAGCGCTTCCACTTCTCAACGTTGGTCAATCTAATGGCCGCAATTTCTTCCCCCAACTCCTCTGCATTGTGAGTGTGTTCGAACATTGATTTACTGCCTTTTCTGACCTTTCCAAGAGCCACAGTTGCCGCTCATACAAACCAATGATGAGACATTCGAAGAATGGACCCAAGGTTACTTGTCTCGAGTGGAACAAGTTCTCACAAAAGAGACGTCGAATCCTCCGAATGCTTCTCGTCATGCGCAAGTCCTCGCTCAACGCTCTCTCGTTCGATCCCGTTTGAAAAAGTACAGCCTGGCCATCGACGATGCAACAAAGGTAGTCCTTCGATCCTCTTTAGACCGGTCTCGTATTGAATATTGCACACCAGTCCGTTGAGATTCAGCGATCCGCTATCGGTCAAATAGCAATCACGATAGCTCGTGCTGGTAATGGCGAGCACGACACTGCCATGCGCATGTTTGACCTCGTGTTCACTAATGACCTCTCGGCCGACATCAATCTCGTTCTGTTGATCAAGGTCTGGGATCCTTGTTTTGCCGCTGCTTGTACCGTGTCTGATTACACACAGGCCATCGTTCTGTTCGAATGTGGACGACACGATGAGGCTATTTCGCGGGTCGAAGACTTGATCGGCATTGTCGATGACAAGACGATGTACGTCACCCTCCGGGTAAGTGATTGCCAGGATTGCCAGTGCGAGATGATAATCAGGCTGTGCTTAGGCTCAAATGCACCTTCTACTCGCAGGCATGTCGTTGAAGGAAGGGAATCATGAGCGGGCTGCCGAATTGCTCGGGCGCACAGGGGACGCAGTCATCCCTGAAGAATGTCCCGAGCTAATCGCAATTTCGCTTGTAAGTTGTTCATTCTCTGCTCATAAGCACCCCGACCAACACAATTCGGAAGATGTTTGGTTGGAAATTTGATGGCCTTGCTCTCGCAATCGAGCAGCATCTTCAGCAATGCATGAAGGCCTTGGAGGATATTGGCGACGTAGCAATGGAGTCTGACAAAGCAGAAGAAGCGGTTTCAAGCTACACTGCTGCGTTGTCTTTGAATCCTTCAAATCCTGCGGGTCTCCTAGTCAAACGAAGCAATGCCTGGGCGTTGCAAAGCTCGTGGGAGGATGCGTTGAAAGATGCAGACGAGGTACAAATCTTTCTTCTTCTCTCAAGTATGCAAAGACGCTGAATTTTATGACATCAGGCAATCAAGTCGGACCCACAGGATCCCTGGGGATACGAAAGAAGGCATGCGGCACTGCACGCTTTGCAGTGCGTCGACGACGCAGTTGGTACCCTGAATCATATGGTTTCCCTCACAGACAATCCACTCGCCTATTCGGGTGCACAGTGCAAGTGTCACGGTGGCGGGGGAGATGCTGCACTCGCCCACCTTTTGGAGAATATTGTGTCACGTTCAGGCGAAGTTGCGGTGCTTGCCTGGACGGGTCAGCCCTCGTCGTACAACAGCTGCCTCCCTGCTACCCTTGCTATTCATAATCAAGCCTCATATACTCCGCACGCCATCGACGATGCTGAGATGGATGCGCGCGTCGCGGAATTGAAAAGTTCAATGTCTGTTATAGAAGCAGGGATTGTTTATGACCGAGTCATCCGCTTGCCATCTACGCGGTTTGCCCTCCGGAAACTCTACCTTCCCTGCATTTTGTTCCCCGTCAAGAAGCTCGTCGAGAAAGATTCCGAGATCGGCGAAGAGAAGTGTTACCGTGCCCGGGTATCAGGCATTGGCCAAATTGAATTTCGGACATCGGACCAGCTCTCGTTGGCAGAACCACGCAGGCTGGCTTTAGCCCATCCCTGGATTCGCGATATCTGTGGCCCAGCCGAGGAATCTTGTGGAAGCTCATCGGATAGCGAGGACGATTCTTTGTCGTGGTCGGGTTCGGATGTGGAAGAAGAGTCTTTGTCTCCGGCTGTACCTTCCGAGGCTGCGCCGCTGTATGCAGGACCCATCGCTACGATGGACGTCTCTACCCGGGCGTTGCGGCTAATCGTCCGTCTGCAGCAGCCCTTCCGTGGACTTTTGCTGCAGCAACAGTCGCATGGAGGGTACAAGCGGGTCGCTGCTGAGCACGAGATCGTCGTACCAGGACTTGAACGCCGCATCAATTCTGCGAAGGACGTCCGGGTTGAAGTCGCGGAAATATTGTGATCGCTACAGAGTCATTTTCCCCGCTGGTGCTGAAGTTCGCGCTTTATGAGTTTGAAGTACTCGATGCTATGCTTTTTCGCAGTTATTTATATTTTTCTCGCCGATCGTATAGCTTGGAAGTTCATACATGTATGTAGGCCCGCACCCGAGTCGACTCGGATCTCCGTCACTGCCTTCTTTGTAACATACTCGCTCTTACTGCGCTTTTTCTTGCCGATGGGCCATGATCCATCCCCTGAATGGTTTGGTCTGTATGAAGCCGCTGTATATTACGTCGAATTCTTCGGATCTCATATACCTTCTTGCTCCATGCGCAGTGCACAAGCACTCTCGTCGTTACGGAAAATGTGCTATATATATGAAGTATGGCATATATTTCGGTCATCATCAGCCTGGTGAGCATGATACGAACGAGCACAAGGTACTGTCATATGAAGTGAGAAAATATACATCGCAATCACAGCTTGAAACCGCCAGCAAGTCGCATCATATTCTCTGGGTTCACCTCCCCTTTGATCTCTTATAGCCTAGGTAGGTTCGAACCATACAGTTTGACCAGCGGTGTGTCGAAGATGGCATAATTGGGATAGCTAACTGCGTCGGGATAGGCATCGCCATGTTCGAGAGCAGCCAGTTGCAGTGTCCGTGCGGTCGCTCGCGTCGCATCCTGCATCACTTGGTCGTATCCCGGCGAATCCCATGCAAAATAGGTTCGGGAAGAGTCCTTGCGTACGGTCAGGCGGGTATGCCGTTGGAGTAGTATTGTGGGAGAAGAAAATGCCTCTGCCCATGTCGTTGGAATGATCACTGCCAGTGCCTCTCTGAGATATGCACTTACCGTTGACCGTAACTGACGTTTGCGGGTAATGACGCGACAAAATTGAGGTAGCTACTCGTCAAAATGTTATTTAAGGAAGATGGAATCGCTAAGAACTCGTCAAAGGTGCCCGGTGGTGGTGTTGGCGCATCATAGAAAAGCAGCAGGTACTATAAATTTACCTACATTGAGACAAACTGGCAGTCTGTTGAGTCAGGTTTCGAGACAAACTTGACCTATGGGAACAAGTTAGATCGTCTTGAGTTTCTGATAACTAAACATTTCCGACCGCAAAGGGAGTTCTTGTTTGGCCGAGAATGCATAATAGCTAGACGATTCATATTCACCGAAGACTCGGAGTGAAAACCACACAGAAAGTGCCTACTGCGATTCCGACATCTGCGGGCATACCAGGCTCAAACGAGCACGCCGCCATCTGAGTGCTCG